>OZ026563.1:3555439-3582939 GCA_964020155.1 Chondrilla cf. caribensis
TGTGGCATGTGACTGTTATATTTTGAAGTTGGAATATCCTTCAAATGTGTCCACATAGTTCACAAGGGCTTCATAACACAAAATGTAGTATTCCTGCATTGGTGGGAGACAATGCCTATATAGGGTTAATATACTCAGATACAGAATACAGGAACAACTATACAAGACACACTGAGAAAGGTACATATACAGGTATGTAATTACATACTGTATACGTTCAGTGGTTTATGGTGTGAATATGAGGTTGTATGGTTTAGACAATACTCCATGTCAGATGGGTGAGAAATAGCATTCCTCATTCTGATATACACTTATACACTGCTATATTTCTATATAAATTGCTAAGCCATCATCAAGACGAAGTTGCTAAAGTTGGTTGGTTGCTGAAGTCATGTTGGCAATATAACTGAGGATACAACACATCCTTCCTACTAACCCAGTGTAGGATAAGAAGTATGACATTGTACAACCATGTGTGGGCTAAAATGACTATAGTATAACTTTTTCAAGTAATTGCAACATTTAGTACAACTTATTAGTATTTACCTTTGTTAACACGTATTCATGGATAGTACAGGCATTTCACTCAATTCTCAGGACATGTACATTACTCCAACCAGTACTAACAAGATTTGGCACCCCCTTCATGTTGGCTAAGTGAACAGCACTAAACAAGATGGACTGTGGTCACAAATATCACAAGAGTGCTTATATGATACTTGGACAATAATACCAGATTAAGGAGTGTATAGTTATTACTTTGCTGTTCGCTTACAAACTGATAATGGACCAGGTATACATAATGTACATAATACTATATACATTATAAAGCTATTATAGTGCCTTAGTAAATGGTTGTGTCTGTACACATACCATAAAATTATACTTTCAGATGTACGTATGTGCGCATGCGCACACACACACACACGCACACACACACACACACACACACACACGCACACACACACACACACACATACACACACACGCACACACACACACACACACACACACACACACACACACACACACACACACACACACACAAACAAACCCCCTCCCACCCCCACACACACTACTCACCAGACGATCCACTGCTCCTGGTCTCTGGGTCCTGATGGACTTTACTGTACTGAGTACATCAATTTGTCCTTCTGTCTTCATCTGCTCAATCAGAGACCAAATAGCAATGAATGTACCACTACGACCGAGACCATCACTGCATATGAATGAAACCAAGTACACACAATTATATTAAATGAGAAAATGACTATGTAAGACATACATCAAGTTTCTGCTTCTTTCTAAAGCTGTTTATATAATATTATGATTTTGTAGTAATTGCCTGAGATTCTACGTATTTCAACATCATTCCCATTTGAAGTTTTCTACTAATATGAACATCACAGAACATTAAACCCTGTACAACCCAGCTGAACACTGTTGTTGGTAAGGGTGTACACATGCATACACCCATTGTAGTATGCATGTAAACATTGTAAGTGGCTATATAGCTACATGCAGGTCTGAACATATACTTCTCATGAACATATGTACGTACTCGCATGCCACCACCACTGGGTGGTTACCAGCTAACTGCTTCGCTTTCTCTACAGACATCAAGTACTTCAACAGAGACACCAGATCTGGTCTACCACCTTCCAACCATTGCTTGTAGTGGAACAGACACACTTCATGGGACTGAGGAGAAGACAGTAAGATATTATTCAATTATACAGTGTAAACAAGGCACTGCATGTCATGATGTGTGCACGCAGTATGCTGGTATCATCCATATTGGGGGATTGGGCAAGACCTGCCACCCAGAGTGGGCAATAAATGGAATATGTCATGATATACGCACAGAGAAGTACTCTGTGATGTACGCGTGATACACAGAACACACCATCTACATTGTACCATGCCTAATCGACCACAACGTATCTCATTGAAAATGTGTGGCAGACTTGCAGGTTGGGAGATTATCAATTTCAATATGCTAGATTTGAGATAAAACTACATATTGTTATCTATGGCCCATTTCTACATAATAGTCAAATCATTTTCACCATGTAATTATAATGTTAGGTAAATTATACAATAAAAAATGATAAGAAACTACAAAGCATACTAGAAAAATACTCACTCATACCACACAAGTGTACCGGTCACCATGACAACTAGTTGGTACTTGATTGGCTTCTAATAGTGTTCAGGCATGTAACATATTACAACCACACACAACATTTTGTATATACCGTACACACAGGATGTGTGTATACATGATCTGTGACATAGTGTCATGTGTTTGTCTATATGAAACCAATCTGTCAATGAACATGCTGGAATAAACACAATAGTCTGCACATAGCATTTGATCTACTGTGCAGAATATACACAAACATACGTACCTCGACTCCGTCATCCACTGCTACAGACAACCTATGGACATCATAAACATCTCCAACCTCAGTCTCAGTTAGGGAAACAGAATATCCATTGCCATAGTCCACAGCATTACCTTCCTTTTCAGGCCAGAACAAGTGACAGGATTCCTGTAGCAGGAGGCCATTGATAACAATAAAGAATTCATTGGAATTTATATGCAATTGCGTGGGGTGAGTGTGCAGTGCTTAAACTGTGTATTAATACATATTATAGTAACTGTTACACGTACAAAGCCTTTCAATAACATCATTATTTTGGGTATCTATGACGTGAGTGCCGTATTGTGAAGTCTTTGAATAGGAAATTGATTTCAATATCTCACTAGGAAACAACCCTTTTCATTTTTTATTAGCGAGGCAAGTCCAAGAATATAATGTGTGCATGCATTTGTACATCAAGTGGCCAACATTCACAGATTCAGCCGAGCCACTAAAATCATGGAATTCAAACTTCAAGTAGAGTGTCTATTCCAATTCAGTACTCATAAACACCACACTTACAACAACAGTCTTTCATCTCACTTTCTTCCTCTCCCATAGTGGACACAGTAGTGCCACAACAGAGACCTTCTTGCTGACTATCAAGGACCAAAAGTCACTCACTGTATTAGACATAGGAGACTGGGCAGCTATGAATGCTTTGGGAGCATGGTAACCCTGGATTGATCGGAGAAGATGGGAATAAAATTGGGATCTTCGCAGATAAAATCAAAAATATAGCATCTCTACTCATGCATGGTTAATGAGTCATTTCAGTTTTAGTCAATAGAG
This sequence comes from Chondrilla cf. caribensis, assembly GCA_964020155.1. Classification (NCBI taxonomy): domain Eukaryota; kingdom Metazoa; phylum Porifera; class Demospongiae; order Chondrillida; family Chondrillidae; genus Chondrilla; species Chondrilla cf. caribensis. The sequence continues at coordinate 3,558,658 of OZ026563.1, forward strand.
GTGAATTATGTATATAACGGAGACAAAATCTGATGACATTCAGCAACAAAAAAACAGTTGAATCACTACTATCACATCATGCAGAATGAAAATAGCTATAGTGGCTGGTTTCTCAATGGACAAGTTCTTAACATGCAAACAAACTCACATCCACAAAAGAAGCATTAACGAAGACAGTTCCACTATTACTGGCCGTGGGTACATAAAGGTGTTTCCCATTAACTGAAGAAAGAGTCCTCAATATAAGCACAGAAGTGGACTAACAATGAGCATAGTCCTTTACCTGGTAGTCTGTCCTTGTAGCGAACCTTGTCTGTGTCTTCGGTTGCCTTCTGGTCATCACCACTGTCTTGTGTGAGTTGACCCAATATCTATGAACACAACAAACACAATGTTTTGAAAACAATTGCCATGTGTTTTTGAAACAACCCCATCAAGGGGTGGACAGGTACTACCTTAAACTGATGTTCAAAGCCACCACTGTTGTTGAATTCAGCAATGTGCCTCCTCAGATTAGTAGCCCTCACGCTGGTGTCTCCACACAACAAGAGCTCTCTGACAGCATCGTACAGGAAGATGTACTGGTTCTGTATCATGTGTCATAAAATGTATACAAATAAAGAATTGTAGTTGACTTTTTATCCCAGATCAATATTTGGTGAGATGAAGTTTCAGCCATCAATACTCATAGCATCTAAAGGTAATGGGGTCACAATGAATACACTTACCACAGTCTGTACCATGAACATTCTCTTCTCTCTCATTTTCTTGACAACTCCCTTAATGTCTACTGTGTTCTCCTCATTGATCTGGTCCAGAATACAGTCCAGAGCTATGAATGTACCACTACGACCAACTCCAGCACTACATACATGTGGAGAGAAGTGAAGTGTACATTCAAAGGGACTGCATACTATTTATTACACTACAGACAGTGATTCCTCTCTACTAACCTGCAGTGGACTACAATCGGAGTGTCAGAGGTCCTACGCTCCCTGACGTGATACAGCATACGGATAAGAGATGTTGGGTACTGGGGTACACCGTAGTCAGGCCATCCAGTGAACAGGTAGTGGTCAAATGCATGTCTACCACTAGATCCCTGATATACAGTGGACAGGGAATGGTGTACATGAGGTCGGGGACGACAGACCATATCAAGTACACACCATACCTCAGAGGAGATTTCAATAGTTCGGACTTCAAAGTCAACAAAATGGCTGACTTTTCTGGTCTTCAAGGTATATGAATCAAAAGTCAAAGTTTCTCCAGCAATGTCTGGATAGTACTGTTCACACTTCCTCTGTGGGGAAAGAAATGCCCCATTAGTGCCCAAAAAATGAGATGATAAGAGAATATGTCAAGGTAGATGTGCATGTATCAGCTATAATACATTGTATATTTATTGTAGTGCATGGGATTGACAGTATTAAGATATGTTTCCAATTAGCTACTGTGTTATAAGGCAATATTTTCTCTATTTTATATTCATAACTGGGTTATCGTTGCTGTTTGTTTCTCTCACACTGTACACACCCTACTGATTACTATGTTAAGTGGTTTGAAATTATATGTGTGTTCGAAGTCCACCGATTAGTACACAGAAAATGAAATTAATTGATCCTATTCGAGCATTCAGTTTCCAACTTAGTCCAGCGGTACAACTTGTGAAATTACAACCCCTTCATACCTTGGTATAACCTCATGCATGTCTGTCCTAAGGTTGTACAAACTTGTTGTTGGGTAATTATGTCAACAAACACGCCACAAGCTAGTATAAGAATTGAAATTGCATAAATGGTATGTTACAACCTCCCTACAACTATGTTACAACCTTATTTTATGGTGACAAACTCGATTATTCGAAGCCCTACAACTTTATAACAAGGTTGATACAATATTGCTTACAGTCTCAATTCTTATGCTGTGACAAGATTGTTGGTATGGTTGTTACAAGTCTGTGTCCAATTCAGGTTCGTGACGTGGTTTGTAACATAGTTAGTAAACTTGTAAATTTGATGTGGGTTTACCATGTACCATGCAGTGCAGTATAGTACAAGTGAGAGATATTACCTTTGTTCCCTCTAATACTTTTGTAACCATGACAACCATAGTAGTTCGGGTGTCCCATATCATCTGGCAGAAATCTATCAAAGTAGGAGGAGTCGGACCTGGAGAAAACAGTATATTATAACTACACCACATAACAGTATAATTACAATTGAATATAAAACTGAATGTGCAGTGAGGTACAAGTTTTCATATCATCATTTCAAAGTATTACCACTACAAGAGCAATCGTGTACATATGTATTCGCATCCTGGTAGAGGGGCGGATCAAAGGAAAACCTGACAGTGTGTGTACATTAGCCATGTAGCTCAATTCAGTGATATAGCAGGGTCACCAGACACGTCTCTTTGCTAGGAATGAAATATTTGATAGAAAGCAGGAAATTAGCAAACACATTTCCATTGACAATGTATTAACTGCGTTAAATTGAACTATGCAGATATACACAGCATAAATGGTGTATTATTCACTACCATCAGGATAAAACTATAATATTTATTCTGATTGGTGGTAACATCAAGGAGACTGGTATCCCTGAGATCCCCAGATGTGACAATTGATCAATCAATTAGCTTCGGGAAAGTCAGCAAGAGACTAATCAGAATACATTTCATCAATACAACCTTTAGGCTCCTACAAGTACCTGTAGTATAGATGCTCACCTTGAGCAGCAATGAAGAAGTTGGCTCTATTATAACTCTGTAGAAATGAAGAAACCACACGTAAATATAAGGCAGGATACAAGGACACACATTGAATGCGCACCCACACTCACGTCAATGTAGGAAGCATTGATGTAGTCACTACCATCGATGGTGGACACAGAGAGGACCACCCTGGAGTGATCGTCTAACAGAACAAGATATCACATATAGGCAGATAGTGAGATTGAGTACAAACAACACTGATGCCTCACAAGGGAAGATGTTCTTGTAGCGGTTCTTAGTCATGTTGGCCTCCCCAGCTGCAATTGAGTCCGAGGTCTTAGTGTCCACAGTCTAAAAGTGTGTATACATGCATGTAAAATATGCCCAAAATGAGTGTTTTATGGGTAAATTATTATACTCCAGGATTATAATTAATATAACATAATCTGCATACTAGGCAAATACAGTTCAATGAACATATTTTTGCAACATTTGGGAATAAGCAATTCAAGTATTATAATTTTATGACAATACAGCATAATATCCATAAGTAGCAGATGACCTCTATTATATATTAAATACATAATGTACTGATATACTGTACATACGTATGTATTATATATACTTTATACAGTAGTAAAGTAATATCCTATAGTATACTGTATATCTACTGATACACTAACTGAAAAGTTCAGAATATTATACTGTCCTTACTCACTAAATGGACAATACAATGTCGCATAACTGCAAGCTTACGTACATTGAATTCAGCGAGGAATGCACTCTTCCCCTTGTGGTGCATCACTTCCACATTCTCCAGAAATCCCTCAACAGTAGCCGGCTTGCTTGATGCAGGATCTCGAGTAGGAGCTGTTGGTAAAGTATAAAGTTAGTTAGTCAATGTCTGTATAAAAGTACTAACACAAGCAAAAACCACACATATGCAACATAAACAACCCCTGCTCTAATGGGTTGATGGACACTTTACATACAAGGCTGATAGTTGCTACCATGTAAGTTCACCAAAGGTGTGGTTCACCTGTACCAGCACAAAGATGAAGGTTTCCAGTTGTGCGGCAACATAAATTGAAATTGACAGTGATAATATGCCTATCTCTGTATGTATCTGTAAATTCCCCAGACATCCCAATATGAGTCAATTAGCTACCAAAAAGACAAACTGGCTTATAAGACCTATTTATATCACCTTGAGGGTAGATGCATGTATAGAAAACTGATACTGTGTGTCCTTCCTAAAGGCAATATACTGTAATTGTACACATATACGTACATACAACGTACATACTTAGAAGCAGTTCAGTACAAACACATACGTATTACACAGATGCATACATGTAGAGATTTTTGGTGCTAGAACAGGAGTGCTCAGTCCGGCTTGTGGGTTTCCCCCTCCATCATGCTCACGAAGGCAATCTGCAGAAGAGCTGACATCTTCTTCTAGCTTCAGTTTGGCTAGTCTTGGAGGAGAAAGGGGTGAATCTTGCAATTCACCAGATTTAATGTGCGTCTGAGAGGCAGCTTGGACATTCCTAAAGAAACACATAAGGAGTCATTGAAACATAGGCTCATACAAGATATGTATTGCCCAAGAATGTTGAGCAACATTTAATCTGATAACTAGCTTAAAGATGTCTACACATCCATGCCTCGTTACATTTTGCACATGTATTAATTTTAACAACGCATATTTCTGTTCATTAATTTGTTTACATTTTAATCGAATAGCACGCAACAGAACACCACCAAATGCTCAACACTCAGTTATTGCATGGAGGGTGTCTTTACAGGTCAAAAACGATTGCCTTGCTGTGGATGTGAAGATATTTGTATTTTTAGTTTATCATTTGTGGCTGACCGTCATTTTCAATCATACAATTCCCTACAATTCTCTACGGCACTGACAAAATGGTACATTTAACATTCACATACAACAAAGCCTTTGACCAATTACATGCTGTAGATTGTGATCGTTATTGTAATAAGCCGTCATCCCACAGTAAAGTCTACAGGGACGCCATTGATAAGGATATAATAATATTATATATTATATAATATCTTATATTATAGATATACATACTATATATGAAAATTGTTAGTTTCAGCAACCTCACACCATTTCGAAAACTTCACACTGGGTTACCCACCCATTGGACAGGCAAGTCAGCTAAGATTTTACAGTGAATATTCGTTAATCCGACCCCGGTTAATCCACCATTGCGTGATGAATGGTAAGAGATATCCTGAAAAAGATTAGTATAATACACCATATCATTAATCCGCCAAAATTTCGCCCGATCGAACCAATTGGGGCGGATTAACGAGTATTCACTGTATAATAATATAAATCCAACATTTAAGACAGATTTGCGCACAAACCAGGTCAAGCAAACCAACCTTCTTCTCTGTCTGACAAAAAAGACCACTAACCCAACAACAATGGCACTGATGATTATGCACAAAATGACCGCGATTATTCCTCCAACAACAGTACCGTCATGGATTGAAATGGGGTTATCTAATGTGAGGATTGGATACTTGGTACAAACATTATGACATTTGAAGAGAGAAATACCAGTAATTTAAATAAACATAATAATATCATGTACAATTAGTATAGGGCAAATCTGTCGCACAGAAGAAATAAGTAGGTGGATATATGTGTATACGTACATAATATGATAGGTAAATACCAGCATGTTTGATAAATACCACTATTATGTATATATGATTGGCTTGATACTAAGTGGATTGAAGGGTATACCTGGGTTCCTGAGTTCCCCTGACTGTAGGTATTTCCAAGGTTTATTGTAATTATATTATGCATGAGCATGTGTTAGTGCACACCACATATACACATTCACCACTGGTCCCTGGTGTTGTCGTAGCTGTCCCTGATGTTGTCATAGTTGTCCCTGATGTTGTCGTAGTTGTCCCTGGTGTTGTCATTGTTGTCTCAGATGTTGTTGTAGTTGTCCTTGGTGTCCACACTCCTGGTTCACTGTCACCAATTGCACTTACCACTACAACCGATACTTCAGTCACAGCATCCAGCTCAACATCAACTGTAGTATTCGTCCCTTTCACATTCCTCTGTACAATAGGACCACCACTGGTTGTTGACACATTCACAATGTAGGTGACTCCTCCACTGCATGTAATCACATCCTGAGGGGGGGGAGTCCAAGTGACTTCTGCACTATTAGTTCCTCCACTCTCCACAGTAACATTAGTTGGTGGGGCTGGAGATAAGATGAAATAGCATCTCTACAACAGTTGGAATATTTGCAAGAATATCAATTTTATATATACCAGTATTATACACTGTAAATTGACAATAAAAATTGCATGGATACATGTCATAGGTGTCTAGGTGTGGTACTGCAGTGATAAATTCTATTATCACTCTCATTTCTGTTGCACACCCTGGACTGGCTAGAACTATTCCGTACTATCTTCATACGTATTTGCTGCATGAATTGTTGTCTGAACGTGTATTGAAATATTTTCAGGGGCTGCCATTGACTCTGCCCTAAACCCAAGGGTGAATGTAGATTACAATTCTCATATTGGAAATGCCACCATAGATACTCATGATGCCACGGACCACAATGAATGTCTCTTCCCACGTATACATGTAGCAAATTCAATACCTTACGTGTAAATAAAAAGTGATCAAATGAATTGCATATAACAAAACTGAAGTCTCTTAAAAGAACAACAGATTTGCAATGTCAAAGAGAGCACAGAATCATAAAACGTCCCACAGGTTCACGAGAGGAGTTAATTAAGATTCATAGGTGTCTATTACTTGTATACTCAGGTTTAGGTTACTTTGTATCTTTGTATACTCTAGTTATGGGTTTTACTTCGTGCCTAAACTATGGAAACATTATATATAGAGATAATGTGTATCTCAACACATTACTTTAATGGTGAATTCATATTATATAGTTACACCATTGATGTGAACTCACCTTCCCTGATCCTCAAGTCTGTGCATGTGACAGGCTATACAATACAGGCACAACACCATGACACATACAACAATTTGAGCTATGAAACTAACCCACTTCCTCTCCCAGACAGAGGTTCACAACATTACTTGACGATGACCTCCCAACACCACCAGTGTTGACAGACAGAACTCTGAAGTAATATCTTGAAAACTCTGACACACCATTCACTGTATAGTAGGTGTTGTTACTGCCAGTGTTGATGGTTGTCTTCTCTACAAAGTTCTCACTTCTACTGCACTCAATCACATAGTGTATCACTCCATTTGGATGGGGTGGAGGGATCCAGTTCAGATCTACACTTGTAGACATACTCCCCACAACAGTGAGATGACGAGGAGCAGTGGGAGCTGGAGGAAATGCACAATAATATTGAGTATTCGACTTGTACATTAATATTTTATGCGAACAATTAAGCACACATGAATCTACTTACTAACCATCTTCATTTTTTGTCATATTATGTATTTCATGTGGTGAGCTAGCTCCAGTACTGTTATTACTAGCCCACACTTTGATCCTGTACATAGCACCTGGTTCTAGACCTGGTATAGTCACTGTTGTATTCCTACTACCTACTAGTCTGATGTAAGTAGGAGTCAGTGAGATGGAGAGGTCTGTACGTTCATAGCTCACATAGTATCTGGCGGTACCAGTGACTTCAGACCAAGACAATGTGATACTGTTTGTTGTTGTGGAAGATACACTTACCATAGGTTGACCGATAGTTCCTGTGGAAGAAGTAAATTTATCAATGATGCCAATGTACAACATTGTGGAACAGGAAATACATGGATCATGATACTCTTAGTACTTCATATAGTGTCAAATATCTGTCATAGTTACTTTTCAACAGAAAAACATAATTGCATACTAAAATCTAAAGGTCCTGGCCCAGGACCATATAATGTAAAAGTGTACATTCATTATAATTTGTCAAAATTTTTTAGGTCATCAATTGTACAGATATGGACACATAAAAATTTTACATTGATTGAAGAGCAGACAATGACATACAGTGGCCACTACTCACCTGTAGGGTCCTTGAAGAATAATCCAATCCAACCAGATGGGAGGTTCAGAGAACTATCAGGACGGCACTCAACTTCTTGATTTACAGCTAGCCTAAGCGTATTGTGCCAAAATTCAGCTGAGTTGAATGATTTGTAGTAATAATTGTTAGTGACTGATGATGTTCCAAACAATCCCCCATTAGCTCTATACCAATCAGGACTACCTTCAATGGACCCACATCTGATGTAGTTTCCTACTGTTCCCTCAAATGGAGTCAGTATAGAAGAGTTATCTGTAAAGAAACTGTTCACAGGAATCAGTCCATTTCTTCCAGTCAGGATGACGCCGGCTGGATGCAGTAAAAGTCAGAAAATTTACTTAATATATATAATATAAATTATATAGTTAATGTAAACATGGAGACTATGATTTATTACCAGCAATACCATACTTATTTTCTGAAAGTTCACACAAAAACATTAATTTAAAGTACATATGCATTTTATACTGAACACAGTAATATATTTGATGTAATTACACTAGAATTACAGAGATTTTATAGCCTATAAGACTAGCTGCTATATACATGCAGTGATAAACACTTAATATGCCACAATTGGATTTGAAAAATTTTGGCCTATTATCCGTTTTGGAATATTAACCAAACAGTCAATGAACGTCACTGAATAGAATCAATAATTTTAAATTAATGAGGATATACATAATAATGGTGATAATAGTAAAGACAAGCACAGCTCCTACTATAACATTAGCAAACAGTCAATGGTGGAAATACTGCAGCAAAGTAGCCTGCACATGTGACTGTGTAGCACAATAGACAGTGATATAGTGATAAGTGACAAACTGATAAAGTGACACAAATGAGGTGTGGCATATAAAGTGTTACCTAACACATGGTAATCAATCAATTGGTGTCAGTGTAACAATGGCGGATGGCGGATATGCCGTTTGGCGAATTATATGTATAGTAATTACGTACTAATGAATTCGTTCAGGAAAATAGTGGCATAATAAGCGGTTTGGCATAGTAAGCGGGGGTATATTAAGCGTTTATATAATATAGTATTGAATTCTAATAATCTCATTGTAGTAGTAGAATAATCATGGATTTTTGGATGCTATACAGACACCATCTGATGCAGCTCAAAAAAGGTAGGTGTGAACAAAGTGTATTCAACTTGTGTACAAAGATTGTCAAGGTAATCCAATATTTCAGTCAAATTGAAGGATCATAATATTATGAGAACCAAATTATAATGTCCTCACCATTCACTTTATTGATGCTGTAGGTCTCACTATCCAGAGATGACCCACTGCTTGTAACAGTACAGGTGTAGGTACCACTATCAGTTGCATTCACCACATCAACAACCACTGTGTTCCCTTCTTGTCTTCTCGATGGAATGTTACCATCAGGTTGAAGACCACTGGCATTACACCCATAGCTGGGACAGTTCCACTGGTATGTCACCATGGTATCAGATGGTACTCCAGCAACATGGCACACCAGAACAACAGTAGTACCTTGGGAGACTTGAGGGGTGTTTGGGTAGGCATCAATGACCACTGTCACTAAAGGATGTAGATAAAGGCTTCAAAGTAATCAATTCATTCCGTTTGATTCTGTAATTCGAAATTCAACACTGAATCAGATATATTCATGCATGGGGGTTGACCAGTGGCATATGGCCACTTGACCACAGGTCAACATCATCAATGATCAAAGGCCTGTTATATTATATTAAAAATATGTATAAAATCATCACTGCATGGTCTTTATAAGCCAAAATGGCCCTTAGAACTCAGAACTTTTTTTCCAATGGTGAAATATCAAATGGTAAATTATCAAATGGTGAATTATCAAATGGTAAATTGTATCAATGATCAAAGGCCTGTATTATATATTAAAAATATATATAATATACCTATATACCTGTATAGAATAATTTGCCATGTACATGTGTATGGAGGAAATTGATTCAATGTAACAAAATGAAAGGATTCCAGAATGCATTCTCTACTATGGAGATACTGCGTCCAATAACATGTTACAGGTAGTCACACAACAATAACAATATACTGTATAATCAAAAACATGCGAACGCAATGATTATAACAACAGTTCAGCTTTAGTACATAATACATGAAACAGAGAAACTTCAATATTTTCAGTATACAATCACAGACACTCTATACTCCGTAATTGGGACTGAAATCTCTAGTATAGTGCATATTTAGATACAGTTATTACGCGTATCTTATGTATAAATTTGGAGATGATCTCATTTCTGGTGTTACCATCTCCGAAATTTTTACAGTAAACGTAAAATGTGCCTCTTATATTTTTGTTCAACTTGAACTTACTATGTATTTTAGTAGCACACTTTAAGCGTCACTCAATAAATAAGGTGCAAAACTAAGCAATCACCCGCTATTTAGAATTTGGAACAACTACTTATTGAATATACTCTAAATCAAACCTATAGGGCTGTGCATAAAAGGCAGACCATCCATGCAGACTGTGGACTGATAGTGCGGATGGGGTATGCAGACGGTGGACGAAGTGTGCCAAAATCATCACTGCTTTCAACAAAACTCTCCATTGTAGATGAATCTGCATAAAACTGAAATAACTGTGCTGTTTCGTGAAAAATTATCCCCCTGCTTACCAGAAGGAACAGATTACAGGCTATTCATTCCAGATAGGATGTTCATTCACCACTGGCGTTATCGTCGTTTGTAGGTTGTCTATCCCTAGCATTTGCAATAGGAAAGGTTGTGTTGAGCTGATTCAAATCAGTTTGAATACAGCATTTCTTTCCTGATTCAACACAAATGGCGTATTTATTACATCGACAACAAGACATTGGGACACTATTCAGTTTTTTGCGAGTAGGTAGGTAATTGCTAAACAATGTTTTAAATCCTGTGGAGAAAAATCTTATGTCACGTCCGCACTTTAGATATCTTCGTATCTGCGGGTCCGCATTTTAGACACTTATGGGCGCTAATTGGTGTCGCTATGCTAAAGTACAGGTCCGTGGTCCGCGTGGACGGTCCGCATTTTAGGCACAGCCACAGCAGTGCGTGGCAGTATGATACAACAGGGATCACTCGGCATTTCATACCATTTGGCTTAGCGTTCTCAAAACTTTGCGCACAAAAAAGGAAACCTACGCAAGAAGAAGATCAGTATAATATTATATATACTAGCTTCAAGATCAGGAACAATGACACTCTTTAGTACATATTATTATACTATAGCTATACATATGTAGAAGCAGATTATCCCGGTGTGCACACAATTGTAAGGCAGAGACGCGAGTTTCTGCATCGCTCCATCTAGGACACTCCAAATCATTATCTGTACTTCGTATCAGAGGTACCTACTATGTCTACTGGTTGGTATATTTACATTATTAGCAAGGGACAAAGGGAAGTTAATGAATTCACATAATGTGCTAACCAGGTGGTCAGGCCTACTATAATAATAAGCAGGTTGAACTGTATTTAACTTACAAAGAACGACGAACGGGAACTGAATCGGATATAAGGTGACTATAATCATGTCCACACAGGGCTATGCAGCCCTTGGCATCGGAATACTACAGCAACGATCAATCCCTCTAGGACACCCTGGGGCCACGGAACAACGCGAACTCGCGTATAGGAGTCACGATCCGGTTAAATCCAGTGCACGTGGCGCCGGAAAATTTCAAAATTGCTGGTCAGGAAGTTACCTCATTAGTACTAAATTACAGCTAGTTATATTATAGGGCGCCTAAGTTTGACGATGTCCAATATCCTTCCTATAATTATTCCATTGTTGGGACATGTACCAAAACAAGGCTAACCATGCACATACTGTGGTATACCCTATATAGTGGAGTGATAGGCCTGACAAGTAAATGGACATATTCAGTATACATCTATAATATTGTACTTTATAAATCTACAGTCTGATCACATTAATCACGATTCTTATAGTGAATGGTAGCCAGCATATAACTCCATTACAGTATAATAATAATAATCATCAATGGAATGTAATAGTACCTCTCGATCAGTGACCCCCTCGGAAATTGGTGTTTGTATTGTACATTCATGCCCTATCTACAAAGGTTACTAAAAATTAATGAAGTTATGCATACATAGTAAACAGTTACACCAAACACACACCAAGACTGAGCACACCTCAAGCCATCTGTACATTTAGTGCATTTGATAATTGTAAATGCTTTATACAAAAGACATATATGCGATAGTCACATCAGTCTGATGTAGCCAACTCAAAAGTGTTACACTATTACACATGTATAATACATTGAATGGTACTGTATATAAATACATTATACTACATGCACATAATACACAATGGTTATGTTTAAGTTGGTATAAGTTGTTAAAGGTACAAAATCAATGCAGTGTCTGTTGGAATGTATTATTGTGATAGACCTGAGACTGAATTCTTTACATAGACAAAATGGAAAATGTGCTAATTTACAAAATGAAATGATACGATGTCAAGTGAACAGAGGATTACAGTTTTGATCACTTTCAGCTACTTGCTTGGATCACCCAATGACTCCTGTACTCTACACTGCCTTCATCCTTAGCTTAACACAGGGTTCACCGTGAGGCAAATCATATTCTGAAATGCATGGAAAGACATCCCTGTGAACACAAACAACAAACTATTATCACAACATTACAATATTTATTACATTAGCACTATAAACATTATAACCATAATATGTAAAAATATAATAGAGATACATACAGAAACACAGCCTTAAGCTTGTACAGACATGTACACACACACATACACACACACACACACACACACACACACACACACACACACACACACACACACACGCACACACACACGCACACACACACGCACACACACGCACACACACACGCACACACACGTGCACACACACACACACACACACACACACACACACACACACACACACGTGCACACACACACACACAACACACACACACACACACACACACACACACACACACACACAAACACACACACACACACACACACACACACACACACACACACACACACGTGCACACACACACACACAACACACACACACACACACACACACACACACACACACACACACACACACACACACACACACACACACACACACAAACACAGAACTTGGTGCCAAGCCATTCGTCAACACTTCTATGCAAAACACATTTCATTCACAGGGCACTTTCAACTGACAAACCACCATTTATTTAGCAGCTGAAAAAAGAAATACAACACACTACATGGAAACCTAACATGGAATGTTATGTAGAGTACAGAAAATTTCCTAGATGTGATCTATTATAATATTATAAAGCATGAATGGTCAATACAATGTCACAATGGAAGCCAAGAAGGCCCTAGCTCACTGGGAAATAACTCTGTGTACAATACATGTACAATGGACATTGGGAAGAGGATATAGCCAACAATGGATTCACAGAACACACGTGCATTGTAATAGTGAAAATGGAGCAAAAGAATAAGCATATCACTAATTTAAAAACAATATTCTTGCAAATATGATATGATATTTATGATGCAAGATAAAATGTATACCAATCCCACTGACTATGCGACACTTCGTACACGTAAACCGAGAAGTCACGCCTTAGGCCCGTAGTAAGGGGAGTGTCCTCGCAATATTTCTGATCGCGAACGGGGTACTACTCTTTATTATCAATGGCCAAATCACAGTACGAGTATGTGAAGAAATTTGAAATCCCTGACGAATGTTTGAAGAACACTTGGATTGTGGTTAGATTGGACGGAAGATGCTTTCATAGGTAGGTTAAATTGTACGTGCAGAGAGCGAGAGCTGTTTTTAGTGTAATATGTGTGTGTACATATATGAGAGCTGTGTGTGTGTATTGGAGTTTCCAACTCATTGTTACGACTATCCTGGACTCTATAGGTTCTGTGATGACCACAAATTCATCAAACCTAATGACAACAGAGCTCTATGGTTGATGAACAGATGTGCTGAGAGTGTCATGAAGGAATTCCAGGACATTATATTGGCCTATGGACAAAGTGATGAATACAGGTAAGTGGGATTGTGTGTTTGTGTGTTGGGTGATACCCCAAATCTCACATACACACTAAATTAAATATTTGTCTGTTGTCAATATTATGATTATCACGATTATTGACTGGTAAACAATATGAAGGACATCACTACCCAATAGTAAAATATATATTTGCTCACATAACTCTATACGTATCTCACTCTTTCACATGACTGAAATGTTGGAGAGGTGAATAGTAGCCAATGTGGTAACATTGATTCCAAATGATATTTCAAACCAATGTAATAGTTGTCTGTAAAACATCATGCTAAATACGTACAATTATCAAATATTGTCCAACATTAGTGTGTGTGTGTGTGTGTGTGTGTGTGTGTGTGTGTGTGTGTGTGTGTGTGTGTGTGTGTGTGTACGTGTGTCTGTGTGTGCATGTGTCTGTGTACGCGTGTCTGTGTGTGTGTGTGTGTGTGTGAGTGTGTGTGTGTGTGTGTGCATTCGTGTGTCTTTGTGTGCGTATATGTGTGTGTGCGAATTTGTGTGTGTGTGTGTGTGTGTGTGTGTGTGTGTACGCATGTATGTGTGCTGTGTAACTGTGGGCAGTTGTGTTTATATTTCAGTGTTTGGTTGTATATTATGTACACCTTTGTGTTTGCATACTTGATTTTGGAATCTACCACAGTATCAACCGTACTTTAGTTTCATTTTCAAGCGGTCGACCACATTATTCGACCGGAGAGCCAGCAAGCTGATGACCACTGTTGCTTCGCATTTCTCTTCCTGCTATGTCTTCTATTGGGAGGAGTACTTCTCACCAGATACACCTCTACAATATCCACCCACTTTTGATGGTAGGGTTGTACTCTATCCATCTGAAAAGAATCTCAGAGATTACCTGAGCTGGAGACAAGCTGATTGTAAGCAGATTCACACGACACAACCACTGTATGTAGATCTCCCCTAACACTGTATGTTTATGTCAGTCCTATGGTCCCTAGTTCAAGGATGCAATTAGACATCATGTGTATGTGTACATGTACATGTACACATGTGTGTGTGTAGTATGTTACCTTTAAACTATTTTACTAGTGGATGCCCAGTCATGACCCAGTACTCACTATGTATTTACATACACTAATAGGCCATGTCAACAACTTGTACAACACTACATTTTGGGCACTGGTCCATTCAGGGTTGAGCCCGGACAGGGCTGAAGCAAGCCTTAAGGTACGTACAGATGTTTTTGTGCACTTACATACACTAGACAATTCAACATATTATTATGTAGTTAGTATGTCTGAGTATTGTAATTGTACAGACTGTTTCCATTCATGTAGAGCTCTTCACTGTACATACACCATAGTCATGTTTGTTTATTGTGCTCTGTGTACAGACCATGTACAGACTGTGTTCTCTGTACAGAATGTGTTCTCTGTACAGACCATATACGAACTCTGTTCTTAGTACAGACCATGTACACAACGTGTTCTTCGTACAGACTGTGTTAATTATACCAACCGCATAAAAACTGTGGCAATTGTCATCTTGGTTTGAAGGGAACTGTTTCAGCAGACAAAAACGAAATGTTGTTTTCAAAATTTGGCATCAATTACAACAACCTCCCTGAGATGTACAGAAAGGGCACAGTCATCATTTGGAACAAAAAAGACTCTTCAAAAGTGAGAAAAGGTAAACATTCAGGTGCTAATACCAGCTTCCGCAAGCATTATAACCATTTGAACTTGCCCACACATTGACAGCCTAATCAATAGTATTTTTAGCCTGATAATTTCATCTGTTTGTTACAATGTGACCACATTCTGTGACATATCCATTGTCATAAGCTTTACTGTAAATCGTCCATAATGTGACGACCTTGATCTCCTATGTTATTAGTTCTAGTACTCCCTCACAATGGTCAGATTATCAAGATACAACCGTGCGGCTAGCTCAGACCTGTGGGTCCATGATGTTGACCTCTGACCCTCATGACTCTGGTGACTTCACCCAGTAGTACAGACTACACCTATCCCACAATAACTGTGGACGTTTCCTGACACCCAACCATTAATTTTGGTGTACTATACAATTCAGCCCCTCAACAAAATATGAGTGTGTTTGCACAGTACAATGTTGTGTTCCCTTTGCCATGGCGATCAAATCCATAATACCAGTTTAAATATCAAAACAAATCCTTAGAAAACAATCTGCAATGTCATGTGCAGCCCGAGGTCCATTCAAAGCAGGAAGTTGACTCTAGTGACAAAGTTGGTCCCACCCTTGTGGACCTTAGAGGGTCAACACCCATGAAGATTGTTGAGGGATCTTTGGAACTGGAAAAGTATACTGTTGAAGTAAAAGAGACACGCTCTTCTACTGCTCAACAAATACAAGACTCAAGCCAACATGAAAAGTGAGCAATATTGTACACTCCTCGACATCATATGGAACAATGTACCCTCAAGGCATACACTAACATGTAGAGTGATGTGCCCCATGCAGACATGCACTAACATGTAGAGTGATGTTTCTGGTTGCCCGAACTGCAAATGAAGCATGGCAGCATTGATGTTGGCAGCTGTTTTGACAAATACCTCATTAATACCATTAGTGGCGGCTTTACCTCATTTTAGGCCTCAATGTATTGCATTTTCACTTTGACAGGTCCTTCAAAAGTAATTTTTACCAAGCTGGAAAGTTGTCAAGCAGAGAGAGCAAGCTAATGACACTGCATGTTGATATCATCAGAGATCAGTTCTGGGAACAGCATAGTGACTTATTGAAATCCTGATATTTGTACTTACAGTATATGGCAATATGTATGCAAGTGCACATGTACATATCTATATATGTCATAAGCTTGAGGATATAACACACTCTTGTATATGTGGTATCTTGTACACAATAATTTTGTATACTTGGACCCTAATTGTAACCAGTAACATCACCAGGATAACCCTCAAGGCTAGGTATAGTCTTACCAAGTCAGACCCTCAACTGTGGCTTGAATGCTCTTTGACGGTCACTGTGATGGATTCCCTGTTGTGTTTTCCTTCAGTAAAAGACAATCTACCCCACATCTCACCAGTAAATTGATTGGATGTTGGATTGTAAACAGTATCAGATTCTACAATACAAATAAAATCGATAGGCTGGGCGCGTCAGATATATACCCCTGTATTCAAGAATCATATGATTATATTGAAGAGTAGGCTCTTGTAATGTATACTTAGATATGTTGTATGGTTAGAGTATCTATACAAATGAGGTTCGAAGAGAATTACTGTCATGCGAGTGGATTAAAGTTAGCGCCCATGGGCTGTTATTCTGTTTTGCATTGAAAAATAGCAGGGGTAAGTAGAGCTGTATTTATTGTTGCAGCTAAGAGATGGCAACAGTGATGACCTCCCAGTCATCCTAATAATCAAAATAGGAACTACAGACAGCTGTTTCACCCTAATTCGAGCTCTCCAGTGTGGTATACTGATGCATAAGCCCGGTGACTGACCTGGCCTTATTGTTCTAACACACAAGTAAGCACCTCTTCTTCCTAATCGGGTCTACCCAATGGGGGAGGATGAAAGAGGATTTCAGTCAAGCGTGGCTGGATAGACAATTGACAAGACCGGTACCCAAGCCTGTTATAATCAAAATAGGAACTACAGACAACTATTTCATTCTAATTTGAGCTCTCCAGTGTGGTACACCGATGCATAAGCCGGATGACCGACTTCGCCTTATTGTTCTGACACACAAGTAAACACTTGTGGTCTTCCCAATGGGGGAGGATGAAGGAGGATTTCAGTCAAGCGTGACTAAATGCTCTTAATGATAGATAGGTTAATTGCACGTGACCTGTACGTCGAGTATTACAAGTTGAGTCTTAACTCATACTAACCTTGCACAGGCCATGTGCAATTGACCTATTTATCATTGAGAGTGTTCAGTCACACATTGACTGACATCTTCCTTTATTCTCCCTCAAGATGAGGACAGTCATCCAACTTATGCACAGGTATACCACACTGATGAGCTCAAACTAGAGCAAAACAGCTGTCTGTGGTTCTTAGTTTTTGGATGATTTGGATGCCTGGGAGGTCATCACTGTTGCCATCTCACTAGGACTTTGGTCCCCCAGCTAATTATAACAGAGGCTTAGGTACCAGTCTTGTCAGCTGGTTGGCATAATATTCAGTGTTGCCAGTGTTGTATACATCGTAAATGTACTAATAGTACATTTACAATGTATACAATACTGGCAACACTAAATGTGATGTCAGCTCCAATGATTATTTGTGAAATTATGCACTTATGTGGGTGCACAAACAGGTATATATGTAAGTATGTACATAACATTATATATAAAATCAAGATATACTTGAACATTGACTCCACGATTGTATTTAAACTAGTTGTGGCATGATTCAACTTCAATTGGCATTAATTGATATGGTGGAAATACCTGATTATAGCTTATAATACGTATATTCATACATAACAGACATACATATATTCATACAAACAGTCATACCATTCTTCTCACAATGGTATGATAGCAAGAATTTTCAAAGCAATAATAGCAAAAATAGGGTAGCAAGCATGTTCCTATCAAAGCATATATTCTCATGCACACTGAGTTGAAAACCAAAAAAAACAAAAAAAGTTAAATACATTCGTTGACAAGTGAAGTCACACACTGCTCATCTTTCACTAGTATCGAGTGAACACCCGTACCTGCATGAGGGGAGATACGTAGGAGAGCTGTAGTCTGTGACTGTAGCATCAACATATACCAGGTCCTGGATGTAGGCTATTGTTAAGGTGGAGGGTACATATCTACCCACACATGTCTGTGCAAGGGTCGGGATTTACCATCCAAGTCTTCAGGAAACTTAGCTAATGTATGTTTCTCCCCAGCAAAGCATTCAAAAGATTGAAAATCCATGGCCATATATATATATATATATATTTGTGCAGGCAGACCCTCATCCTCCACCATAAATGAACTTACCTGACTACTGTGAATAGTATATAATCACATGCATGGCTACAGAACATTGGGGTAAGCACCATTGTTCACAAACACAGCCTGTAGCTACTACAGGCTGTGTGACAATCAACATATAAATATTGTACATGGAACACTCACCATTCAATTATAGGTGTCCACAGATTCATACACACCTCCCTGTTTATGTGGCTTCCCCCCAACACTCTGATAGGAAGGATTGTTGGTTAGCTCAATTTCTGTGTAATGTGACTCTTCTGGTTTGACAGCAGACCTGAACAATGGGAATTGTTTACTGTAAGTGGGTGGACCTTATATGGTATTGTCACACCATCTACACACATACATACACACACACACACACACACACAAGCAGACAAACAAACTCAGACAGACAGACAGACAGACAGATAGGCAGGCAGGCACGCAGGCAGACAGACACACACACACACACACACACACACACACACACACACACACACACACACACACACACACACACACACACACACACACACACACACACACACACACACACACACACACACACACAAACACACAAACACATATGCATGCACACAGAAACACATGCACAAATACACAAATACACACACACTACAGCACATACCTATTGTGGCTATTCTCCAACTTGTCAATCTTCTTCTTCATCTGATAGAAGACAATGATGAAGACAACAGTGGCTACCACAGCACTGAAGACAAGTCCACCAAAGAAACCACCTATTATCCCTCCAATGTTACAGGAAGTAACTGTCACGAGGGAAAAAAATCTGATTCACTAGTTTAATGCATAAAATGACCACAATTCCTCCAACAACAGCAGCAGCATAGATTAAAATTGTGTAATCTAATGTGAGGATTAGATACTTGGTGCAAACATTGTGACATCCGAAGAGACAAAACGTTTGCAAAGAAGAATTATAGTACCTGGATACATGCATGTATACATATGTTTGATGAATACTGCTATGTTTGGCTTGATACTAAGTGGATTGGAACCCATGCACACCTGGCTACCAAATAGTAGAAGACTGTAGGTATTTCCAAGGAATATTGCAATTATATTATGCATGAGCATGTGTGGGTGCACACCACATATACACATTCACCACCAGTACCTGGTGTTGTCATAGTTGTCTCTGATGTTGTCATTGTTGTCCCTGGTGTCCACACTCCAGGTTCACTGTTACCAATTGCACTTACTACTACAACCGATACCTCAGTCACAGCATCCAGCTCAACACCAACTGTAGTATTCGTCCCTGTCACATTCCTCTGTACAATAGGACCACCACTGGTTGTTGACACATTCACAATGTAGGTGACTCCTCCACTACATGTAATCACACCCCAAGTGACTACTATACTATTAGTACCTCCACTCTCCACAGTAACATTAGTTGGTGGGGCTGGAGATAAAGATGAAATAGCATATTACAACAGGGTAGTTGGAATATTTGGAAGGTGTGCTACTACAGTGATAAATTCTATCATCATTCTCATTTCTGCTGCACACCTGGACTGGCTAAAACTATTATGTAGTATGTTCATACATATATGCTGCATGAATTGTTGTCCAAACATATCTAATATTTTTGGGGGTGCCATAGACTCTGCCCAAGACTCAAGGGTGAGTGTCAATATAATTCTTGTATCGGAAACAACACAGACCACAATGATTATTTCTTCCTGCATATATAAATGCAATACCTTACATGTAAAAGTGATCAAATGAATTGCAAATCAAAAAAAGAACAACAGATTTGCAATGTCAAGGAGAGAACAGTCATAAAACTTCCCACAGGTTCACAAGAGGAGTTTATGGGTGTCCATAACTTGTATACTCAGGTTTAGGTTAATTTCTTATCAGTTGTATACTCTAGTTACGGGTTTTACTTTGTGCCTAAACTATGGAAACATTATATATAGATAATATTTATCCCTGTACACTACTGAAATGGTACATTCAATTTATAGCATTACTGATTTCAACACTTTTAAAGTTTGCAATTGGGATACTGTTTGAGGAAAGGCTTTGCTGAATGAACATCTTCAGTGAAGGTTCTTGTAGAAGATGAAAGGGACATTCAAGTATTTCGAGATAGGAGACAGAAGCTCCAAAAGTTTTCAACTCAAAATACTTTTTGAATTGATGAAATAAGAAACAAGGGATTGTGTTCACATCAGAGAAAAGGTTACAATGATGTGAGCTCACCTTCCCTTAATCCTTCTGTGTGACAGGCTATACAATACAGGTGCAACAGCTATGAAACTAACCCACTTCCACTCCCAGACAGAGGTTCACAACATTACTTGATGATGACCTCCCAACACCACCAGTGTTGACAGACACAACTCTGAAGTAATATCTTGAAAACTCTGACACACCATTCACTGTATAGTAGGTGGTGTTACTGCCAGTGTTGATGGTTGTCTTCTCTACAAAGTTCTCACTTGTACTGTACTCAATCTCATAGTGTATCACTCCATTTGGATGGAGTGGAGGGATCCAGTTCAGATCAAGACTTGTAGACGTATTCCCCACAACAGTGAGGTGACGAGGAGCAGTGGGGGCTGGAGAAAATGCACGATAATATTGAGTATTCAACTTGTACATTAATATTTTATGCGAACAATTAAGCACACATGAATCTACTTACTAACCATCTTCATTTGTTGTCATATTATGTATTTCATGGGGTGAGCTAGCTCCAGCATTCTTATTACTAGCCCACACTCTGATCCTGTACATAGCACCTGGTTCTAGACCTGGTATAGTCACTGTTGTATTGATACTACCTACTAGTCTGATGTAAGTAGGAGTCAGTGAGATGAAGAGGTCTGTACGTTCATAGCTCACATAGTATCTGACAGTACCAGTGACTTCAGACCAAGACAGTGTGATGCTGTTTGCTGTCATGGAAGATACACTTACCATAGGCTTACCAATAGTTTCTGTGGAAGAAGTAAATTTACCAATGATGCCAATGTACAACATTGTGGAACAGGAAATACATGGATCATGATACTCTTAGTACTTCATATAGTGTCAAATATCTGTCATGGTTACTTTTCAACAGGAAAACATAATATATACATACCATACTAAACTCTAAAGGTCCTGGTCCAGGACCATATAATGTAAAAGTGTACATTCACTATAATTTGTCAAAATTTTAAAGGTTATCAATTGTACAGATATGGACACATAAAAATTATTACATGGATTGAAGAGCAGTAGCAACTACTCACCTGTAGGGTCCTTGAAGAATAATCCAATCCAACCAGATGGGAGGTTCAGAGAACTATCAGGACGGCACTCAACTTCTTGATTAACAGATATCCTAAATGTACTATGCCAAAATTCAGCTGAGTTGGATGATTTGTAGTAATAACTGTTAGCGACTGATGATATTCCAAACAATTTCCCATTCTCTCTATACCAATCAGGACTACCTCCTATGGACCCACATCTGATGTAGTTTCCTACTGTTCCCTCAAATGGAGTCAGTACAGAAGAGTTATCTGTAAAGAAACTGTTCACAGGAATCAGTCCATTTCTTCCAGTCAGGATGACACCGGCTGCATGCAGTAAAAGTCAGAAAATTTACTTATATGTAATATATATTATACAGTTAATATTATAAACATGGAGACTATGATTGATTACCAGCAATACCTTACTTATTTTCTTAAAGTTCACACAAAAACATTAATTGACTAATTTTAATTAAAATACATATGCATTTTATACTGCACACAGTAATATAATTGATGTAATTACACTAGAATTATAGAGATTTTATAGTCAATAAGACTAGCTGCTATATATATAATATATTATATATATATATATATATATATAGGATTGAATTCTAATAATCCCATTGTAGTAGTAGTAGTAAGAATAATCATGGATCTTTGGATGCTATGCAGACACCATCTGATGCAGCTCTAACAAAGATAGAGCTGTGAACAAAGTGCATTCAACTCATATAAAAAGATTGTCAAGGTAATCAAATATTTCAGCCAAATTGAAAGATCATAATATTATGAGAACCAAATTAAAATTATGATGTCCTCACCATTCACTCCAATGTTGTAGGTCCCACTATGCAGAGATGATCCACTGCTTCTAACAGTACAGGTGTAGGTACCACTATCAGTTGTATTCACCACATCAACAACCACTATGTTCCCTTCTTGTCTTCTCGAGGGAATATTACTATAAGGCTGAAGACCACTGGCATTACACCCATAGCTGGGACACCTCCACTGGTATGTCACCATGGTATCAGATGGTACTCCAGCAACATGGCATACCAGAACAACAGTAGTACCTTGGGAGACTTGAGCGGTGTTTGGGTAGGCATCAATGACCACTGTCACTGAAGGATGTAGATAAAGGCTTCAAAGTAATATCAATTAATTAAGTTTGATTCTGTAATTCCAAATTCAACACTAAATCAAATATACAGTGTATTCATGCATGGGGGTTGACCAGTGGCATATGGCCACTTCACCACAGGTCAACATCGTCAATGATCAAAGGCCTGTATTATATATTAATTAAATATACATATATATAATATACCTAATACTAATATAGAATAATTAACCTTCTGCCACGTATATGTGTATGGAAGAAATTGATTCAATGTAACAAAATGATAGGATTTCAGAATACATTCTCTACTATGGCGTTACTACACACAATAACATGTTACAGGTAGTCACACAACAATAACAATATACTGTATAATCAAAAACATGCGAACGCAATGATTATAACAACAGTTCAGCTTTAGTACATAATACATAAAACAGAGAAACTTCAATATTTTCTGTATACAACCATATACACTCTATACTCCGTAATTGGGACTGGAATCTCCAGTGTAGTGCATAATTAGGTATAGTTATTACACGTATCTTATGTATAAATTGGAGATGATCTCATTTCCGGTGTTACCATCTCCGAAATTTTTAAAGTAAACGTAAAACGTGCCTCTTATATTTTTGTTCAACTTGAACTTACTATGTATTTTAGTAGCACACTTTAAGCGTCACTCAATAAATAAGTGCAAAACTAAGCAAATCACTTGCTATTTAGAATTTGGAACAACTACTTATTGAATATACTCTAAATCAAACCTACACAAAAATAGGGCTGTGCATAAAAGGCAGACCATCCATGCGGACTGTGGACTGATTGCGCGGATGGGGTATGCAGACGGTGGACGAAGTGTGCCAAAATCATCACTACTTTCAACAAAACTCTCCATTGCAGATGAATCTGCATAAAACTGAAATAACTGTGCTGTTTCGTGAAAAATTATCCCCCTGCTTACCAGAAGGAACAGATTACAGGCTATTCATT
>OZ026563.1:3587939-3630439 GCA_964020155.1 Chondrilla cf. caribensis
TGAAGCATGCTGTTACTACTGCAACTACTGCACAGCAGCAGGACACAGCACACTGCATGTACTTAGCCACCCTGTCAAGCACTTATGGATTTACTGGCATTTCCATAATTGCCTGAATACAGCATGCTGCAGACATCAGTCAGTGCCTGTGTGTACGTTTTCAATGCCAGCAACTGTACGTCTATGCTGACCCCTGCTAACAGGGCGAGCTTAGGCGAGCCCCTTCAGACTCTGTCTGAACTAGTAGTGAAAATGGAGCAAAAGAATAAGCAAATCACTAATTACCGAGCGTTAGCGAGGTAATTGGGGCGAGCCTAAGCGAGCCCCTCTCTTGCGAGTCGGCCGCCTGCCCGCCTACGCTTCCGGTGTGGATATATATATTTGTTTGTTTCCTATATTTAGGCCAACAATTTGGCCAACGTTTTCGACGTCTGACGCGATCGTGCGACTCTTTTGAGGACGGAAACTCTTTTCGAGACGTCAGGGACGACCGGAGAAAGACGAGGATGCCCTTTTCGAGACGATCGAGGCGAATTTTCAAACACGCTGACGGTTCTTTCTTTGGGACGCCGTGCCATTTTGATCGACTACCAGTTCTGGTACTGGCGAGATTGATCCCCTTCGAACCGTTCGACAAACACAAGAAACATTCTTCTAGAACTAGAAAGACGCGGGAACACTCGGGACATCTTTTGAAAGGCAGGAAACGACCGGGGGACCAGGGTCCTTCTTCGGCGAGTCGGGCGTTATATCTTACGTGTTAAAACATCTATTTCTCCTTGTTTTGACCATTCTAAAACTGTTACATGGTTCGTTAGACAACATATTCATGCTTTTGAACCTTTTTTGTCTGAATGATTCTCTTGTGGAACAAGGAATCTTGAAATACATGTTAAGGCGTATGGCCTCACACATAGAAACGCAAAGTAACGTTGTCGAAACGCATACATCAATTGCTATTGTTCCTGAACTTCAACTTGGGCACATCTGCTGCTAAATGGGACAGACGCTATGTGCACATGCTGACATATGCACCTGAGTGGGGCAAGCTGTAGCTGTCTATTGAAATTTGTGTATATCAACTTGTGCTACAGTAATGCATGGTATACAGAACACAATGGGATGACATCAATACATTTTGATGTACACACTTATTAACATTTGGGATTTCTTTCTATAATACGTTTGGAGTAGGGAGTACATTAAGGTTGGGTTAGGGTTAGGGTAGGGGTAGGGTTTTATATTTACGTATTGACTCATTTTGATGCGGTGTACTACATTTATAAAATCATTATCATCCTTGAATACAACAGATACATTTCTGTGCTGCAACATGGGATGAGCCTATTGTTATCACTGCAACTACTGCTCAGCAGCAGAACCCAGCACACTGCATACACTTAGCCACCCTATCAAGCACTTATGGATCTGCTGGCATTTCCATAATCGCCTGAATTGAGCATACTGCAGACATCAGTCAGTGCCTGTGTGTACGTTACTGCACAGCAGCAGAACCCAGCACTGAATGCACTTAGCCACCCTATCAAGCACTTATGGATATGCTGGCATTTCCATAATCGCCTGAATAGCTTAAGCATGCTGCAGACACACTTATTAACATTTGGTATTACTTCCTATAATTCGTTTGGAGTAGGGAGTAAGTTAAGGTAGGGTTAGGGTTGGGTTAGGGTTAGGGTAGGGGTAGGGTTTTATATTTACGTATTGACTCATTTTGATGCTGTGTAATACATCTATAAAATCATTATCATCATTCAATGCAACATCAGACATTTCTGTGCTACAACATGGAATAAACATGCTGTTACTGCTGCAACTACTGCTCAGCAGCAGAACCCTGTCAAGCACTTATGGATATGCTGGCATTTCCATAATCACCTGAATAAAGCATGCTGCAGACATCAGTCAGTGCCTGTGTGTACGTTTCAATGCCAGCTACTGCACGTCTATGCTGACCCCTGCTAACAGGGCGAGCTTAGGCGAGCCCCTTCAGACTCTGTCTGAACTAGTTGTTTCCGTTCGTTAGGGGAGTCCGATCGAGTTGCCCACGCACATAATTGCGGTGGCCGCCAATATTGTGTGATTTAGGTCACTTTTGATTTCTTTGAACGCAAATCGTTCGTCGATCGAAGCGTTCAGCACTAGGTCGTCCCACCGATGGTAATGGGGCACCGTCGCAGCATGTATTGAAATGGCAAACTTGGGCAAAGGTTGTTTGTGGTTCACACACGATCCGTTAAAAGAGCACTTACTTTTCGATTCCTCCTGTCGACAAATTTCGGACTACATCACTACTAAATACCTTAAAACAATTCGAATAACAATTGTCAACTTTTTTGCACAACGATTTTTCGATTTCCATCGCCGAAGAGCAGGGTTCGCCAATCCGTCGTTCGGGACACCAAATGGTCGGCCATCATGACGTCCATTTTGGAAGACATTTCTAGATGATGTCACTGAACTACGTCATCGATCACTATGAATACTATTAATACGTCAATATAAAATCCAAGCATTTGCGAGGTTCTGAACTTTGTTCACAACTAGTTTAAAAACAATATATGTTCTTGCAAATGTGATATGATATTCATGATGCAAGATAAAACGTATACCAATCCCACAGACTATGCGACACTTCGTACACGTAAACCGAGAAGTCACGCCGTAGGCCCGTAGTAAGGGGAGTGTCCTCGCAATATTTCTGATCGCGAATGGGGTACTACTCTTTATTACTAGTTGTGAACAAAGTTCAGAACCTCGCAAATAGATCTTGCATATCAAGATCTATGATATGACGTAGTTCAGTCGTAAAATAAAAATGTCTTCCAAAATGGACGTCATGATGGCCGACCATTTGGTGTCCCGAACGACGAATTGGCGAACCCTGCTCTTCGGCGAAGGAAATCGAAAAATCGTTGTGCAAAAAAGTTGACAATTGTTATTTGAATTGTCTTAAGGTACTTGGTAGTGATGCAGACCGAAATTTGTCGACGGGAGGAATCGAAAAGTAAGTGCTCTTTTAACGGATCTTGTGTGAACCACAGGCAACCTTTGTCCAAGTTTCCCATTTCAACATATGCTGCGACGGTGCCCCATTACCATCGGTGGGACGACTTAGTGCTGAACGCTTCGATCGACGAACGATTTGCGTTCAAAGAAACCGAAAAATGACCTAAATCCAACAATATTGGCGGCCACCGCAATTATGTGCGTGGGCTGCTCGATCGGACTCCCCTAACGAACGGAAACAACTAGTTCAGACAGAGTCTGAAGGGGCTCGCCTAAGCTCGCCCTGTTAGCAGGGGTCAGCATAGACGTGCAGTAGCTGGCATTGAAAACGTACACACAGGCACTGACTGATGTCTGCAGCATGCTGTATTCAGGCAATTATGGAAATGCCAGTAAATCCATAAGTGCTTGACAGGGTGGCTAAGTACATGCAGTGTGCTGTGTCCTGCTGCTGTGCAGTAGTTGCAGTAGTAACAGCATGTTCATCCCATGTTGCAGCACAGAAAGATGATAATGATTATTATATAGATGGATTACACAGCATTAAAATGAATCAATGCGTAAATATAAAACCCTAACCCTACCCTAACCCTAACCCTACCCTAACTCTACCTTAACTTACTCCCTACTCCAAATGTATTATACCGGGAAGAAGTACCAAATGTTGATAAGTGTGTACATCAAAATGCATTGATATTATCCCATTGTGTTAGACAGCTACAGCTTGCCCCATTCAGGTGCATATGTCAGCATGTGCACACAGGGTCTGTCCCATTTAGCAGCAGATGTGCCCAAGTTGAAGTACAGGAACAATAGCAGTTGATGTATGCGTGTCGACAACGTTACTTTGCGTTTCTATGTGTGAGACCATACGACATTAACATGTATTTCGAGATTCCTTGTTCCACAAGAGAATCATTCAGACACAAAAGGTTCAAAATGCATTGATATTGTAAATCCATAAGTGCATGTCACACAGTCCATGACACTCGTAACATAAATACATTCGACACGTTTAGATAACATAATATTATAGCTGTAGACGCTATTACCTAGCGTTTCGGCCTTTTGGGCCTCATCAGTACAGCGTAACACGTACACACGTAACTAACCTGCTTGAGTATATGCCACCTGATCCTGTATCATATCGAACCGTGCAAAACATGGAGCGACTCTTCTTTGACGCTATTGAACTAGTCCGCATTTACTCTGCTCTCTAATCAGCGCCATGTTTTGGTTGTGACGTATCTGTGACGTAAGATTACACATGGATAGGGCCTTTGCGAACGGTTACACTAACACGCAGCCAAGTGTTTACAATAACGTAACTAGTTCATTATCACGTCGTGACTTCAAAGGTCCTCCCAAGCGGTGTTAACGACCTTGAACGACCTTGAATGAATGGTACAACTCCATATGCAAGGTTCAAAAGCATTGATATGTGGTCTAAATAACCATGTAACAGTTTTAGTATGGTCAAAATAATGAGAGATCGATGTTTTAACACGTAAGATATAACGCCCGACTCGCCGAAGAAGGACCCTGGTCCCCCCGTCGTTTCCTGCCTTTCAGAAGATGTCCCGAGTGTCCCCGCGTCTTTCTACTTCCAGAAGAATGTTTCATGTGTTTGTTGAACGGTTCGAAGGAGATCAATTCGGCCAGTACCAGAATTGGCAGTCGATCAAAATGGCACGGCGTCCCAGAGAAAGAAACGTCAACGTGTTCGAAAAATCGCCTCGATCGTCTCGAAAAGGGCATCCACGTCTTCCTCCAGACGTACCGGACGTCATGAAAAGAGTTTCCGTCCTTCAGAGGGTCGCACGATCGCGCCAGACGTCGAAAACGTTGGCCAAATTGTTGGCCTAAATATAGAATACATACATATATATATACATATATATATATATATCCACACCGGAAGCGTAGGCGGGCAGGCGGCCGACTCGCAAGAGAGGGGCTCGCTTAGGCTCGCCCCA
Organism: Chondrilla cf. caribensis; assembly: GCA_964020155.1. NCBI lineage: Eukaryota > Metazoa > Porifera > Demospongiae > Chondrillida > Chondrillidae > Chondrilla > Chondrilla cf. caribensis. The sequence continues at coordinate 3,592,943 of OZ026563.1, forward strand.
ATTACCTCGCTAACGCTCGGTAATAAATGGCCAAATCACAGTACGAGTATGTGAAGAAATTTGAAATCCCTGACGAATGTTTGAAGAACACTTGGATTGTGGTTAGATTGGACGGAAGATGCTTTCATAGGTAGGTTAAATTGTACGTGTAAGTGTCTTGAAGCAGTGTGAGATGATCACACAGAAGACGTCCATTAAATTTGTTGAAAGTCTTGTGTGTAACCATAGATACTCCAGTATCTATGGTGTAACTGCTTCAAAACTAATAAACATGATATTTGTCAGCACTGAATTTGTGTGTGATGTGTAATGATGTTGCCATTGCTATAATACAACAGGATATACCATGTTTCGAAGTAAAAATCATCCTTTTCGTGTGTGTGTGTGTGTGTGTGTGTGTGTGTGTGTGTGTGTGTGTGTGTGTGTGTGTGTTGTATTAAATTCTATTGGGGTTTCCAACTCATTGTTACGACTATCCTGGACTCTATAGATTCTGTGATGACCACAAGTTCATCAAACCTAATGACAACAGAGCTCTATGGTTGATGAACAGATGTGCTGAGAGTGTCATGAAGGAATTCCAGGACATTATATTGGCCTATGGACAAAGTGATGAATACAGGTAAGAGGGATTGTGTGTTTGTGTGTTGGGTGATACCCCAAATCTCACATACACACTAATTTTGTCTGTTGTAAATATAATGGATATCACAGTTATTGAAAGGTAAACAATATGAAGGTCATCACTACCCAATAGTAAAATATATATTTGCTCACATAACTCTATACGTATCTCACTCTTTCACATGACTGAAGTGTTGGAGAGGTGAATAGACCGATTGCGCATTGACGTCATGAAGAACGGAAGTGGTCGCGAAGGGTGTCATGGGTAGGATTTTACTATGGCGAACACGTACCGATTGTCGAAAAAGGACATTCCTGGCTCTAGCCTGGTGGAAAATCTCCCGACGATTTAAACTTTGAACAGCTGAAATGATGGCTAGCCTATCGAAGTGCTTGTAGATCTGGAAAAAAGCTGAATCAGTTCAGCGGTATGTGATATACCGGTGTTATATTCCGTCGTGATCGCCGTATAGCTGTGGTTATAGATGCACGACTTCATAAGTGTATGTGTAAACGATGGATATATTTTGCTGTCTCGTGTAGCGTCAAAGAATAGTCCACACGTGCTTAGATATGAGTGTTATTTCTTCTGATCTTATATTTTGCCTGCGTGAAAGGAGATTCTCCAAACTGTACATACGTATTCTATACATTTCTCGACTGATTGTAAATATGCCACACCACTGTGCTGCATGTTCCCGGCTGTACATCCAACAGCAAGACTTCTCCACATGTCCTTTCACAAGTTTCCATCTGGGGCATTGGCAGGTGCTTTCCTCTTGCTGGAAGTGGGTTGCAATCGTTGGGGAAAACAATTGAAAACTACTTGGACTTCGATTTTAAGATTCTGTTTGTCCACGTGGTCTTGTGCATTCTTTTTCTACCTGATACCGAATTTACGTGGTACGATTCGGCAGTAAAATGCTTAGTACACACACGTGTGGAACTGTTAATAGTCCAAACTCCCTTACTTTCAACTCTACGTATGTTTTTAGCCTGATTACGACGAAGAGCTGCATCAGATGGAAACTTGTGGAAAGAAAAACACCTGTAGAGAAGTCTTGCTGTTGGATGTACAACCGGGAACAGCACAGCGGTGTGGCATATTTACAATCAGTCGAGAAATAAATACGTACAGTTCCGAAATCTCCTTTCAGAAGACAAAATATAACCTATTAACACATCTTACTATGAGAATCTATACGACGAACACCCTTCGCGACCATTTCCGGTCTTCATGACCGGAAAGGATGATGTCAATGCGCAATCGGTCTATTAGTAGCCAATGTGGTAACATTGATTCCAAATGATATTTCAAATCGATGTAATGATTGTCTGTCAAGTATTATGCTGAATGCGTACAATTACCAAATATTGTCTGACATTAGTGTGTGTGTGTGTGTGTGTGTGTGTGTGTGTGTGTGTGTGTGTGTGTGTGTGTGTGTGTGTGTGCGTGTGTCTTTGTGTGCGTATGTGTGTGTGCACACACGTGTGTGTGCTGTGTATGTGGGTGAACCTGTGGGCAGTTGTGTTTATATTTTAGTTTTTGGTTGTATATGTACACCTTTGTGTTTGCATACTTTATTTCTAAATCTACAACAGTATCAACCTAATTTAGTTTCATTTTCAAGCGGTCGACCACATTATTCGGCCGGAGAGCCAGCAAGCTGATGACCACTGTTGCTTCGCATTTCTCTTCCTGCTATGTCTTCTATTGGGGGAAGTTCTTCTCACCCGATACACCTCTACAATATCCGCCCACTTTTGATGGTAGGGTTGTACTCTATCCATCTGAAAAGAATCTCAGAGATTACCTGAGCTGGAGACAAGCTGATTGTAAGCAGATTCACACGACACACCCACTGTATGTAGATCTCCCCCTAACACTGTATGTTTATGTCAGTCCTATGGTCTCTAGTTCAAGGATGCAATTAGACATCATGTGTATGTGTACATGTACATGTACGCATGTGTGTGTAGTACGTTACCTTTAAACTGTTTTACTAGTGGATGCCCAGTCATGACCCAGTACTCACTATGTATTTACATACACTAATAGGCCATGTCAACAACTTGTACAACACTACATTTTGGGCACTGGTCCATTCGGGGTTGAGCCCGGATAAAGCTGAAGCAAACCTTAAGGTACGTACAGATGTTTTTGTACACTTTCATACACTAGACAATTCAACATATTATTATGTAGTTAGTATGTATGTGTATTGTAATTGTACAGACTGTTTCCATTCATGGAGAGCTCTTCACTGTACATGCACCATAGTCATGTTTGTTTATTGTTCTCTGTGTACAGACCATGTACAGACTGTGTTCTCTGTACAGACTGTGCTTTTTGTACAGACCATATACAAACTCTGTTCTCTGTACAGACCATGTACATAACGTGTTCTCTGTACAGACTGTGTTAATCATACCAACCACATATGAACTGTGGCAATTGTCATCTTGGTTTGAAGGGAACTGTTTCAGCAGACAAAAACGAAATGTTGTTTTCAAAATTTGGCATCAATTACAACAACCTCCCTGAGATGTACAGAAAGGGCACAGTCATCATTTGGAACAAACAAGACTCTTCAAAAGTGAGAAAAGGTAAAAATTCAGGTGCTAATACCAACTTCCCAAGGCATGTCACCCTAGCCCATCTACCACTGAGTGGATGGTCCTAACTACTTATGCATTGTTTCTTTCTTGCTAGCACAGCATTATTATGTCAATGTAGGGTATGTGTGCTCACAATAACATGTACGTACATATGTATATTACACAGTGCATGGAAATTCGCTAATCTGTTCTAATGTGACCACATTATGAGACACATCCACTATCATAAGTTTTAATGTAAATCGTCCATAATGTGACGACCTTGATCTCCTATGTTATTAGTTCTAGTACTCCCTCACAATGGTCAGATTATCAAGATACAACCGTGCGGCTAGCTCAGACCTGTGGGTCCATGATGTTGACCTCTGACCCTCACGACTCTGGTGACTTCACCCAGTAGTGCAGACTACACCTATCCCACAATAAGTGTGGACATTTCCTGACAACCAACCATTAATTTTGGTGCACTGTACCATCAGCCCGTCAACAAATATGAGTGTGTTTGCACAGTACAATGTTGTGTTCCCTTTGCCATGGCAATCAAATCCATAATATCAGTTTAAATATCAAAACAAATCCTTAGAAAACAATCTGCAATGTCATGTGCAGTCTGAGGTCCATTCAAAGCAGGAAGTTGGCTCTAGTGACGAAGTTGGTCCCACCCTTGTGGACCTTAGCGGGTCAACACCCATGAAGATTGTTGAGGGACCTTTGGAGCAGGAAAAGGATACTGTTGAAGCAAAAGAGACAAGCTCTTCTACTGCTCAACAAATACAAGACTCAAGCCAACATGAAAAGTGAGCAATATTGTACACACATCAACATCATATGGAACAACGTACCCTAAAGGCATACACTAACATGTAGAGAGATGTACCCCATCAGATGTGCACTAACATGTAGGGTGATGTACCCCATCAGACGTGCACTAACATGTAGGGTAATGTTCCCCATCAGATGTGCACTAACATGTAGGGTGATGTACCCCATCAGACATGTACTAACATGTACGGTGATGTGTTTCTGGTCACCCAAACTGAAAATGAAGCATGGCAGCATCGATGTTGGCAGCTGATTTGACAAACACCTCATTAATACCATTAGTGGCGGCTTTACCTCATTTTAGGCCTCAATGTATTGCATCTTCACTTTGACAGGTCCTTCAAAAGTAATTTTCACCAAGCTGGAAAGTTGTCAAGTAAAGAGAGCAAGCTAATGACACTGCATGTTGATATCATCCGAGATCAGTTCTGGGAACATCATAGTGACTTATTGAAATCCTGATATTTGTACATATGTGGCAACAGTTATGCAAGTGCACATGTACATATCTATGTATTTGGTGAACATGAATGTATAATACACTCTTGTATGCGGTAAGCTTGAAGATATAACGCACTCTTGTATATGTGGTATCTTGTACGCATTAATTTTGTGCGCGTAGGCCCTAATTGTAACCAGTAGCACCACCAGCTGCAGGCTAATGCTCAAGGCTTGTAGTGAGACAGCCCGGGTATTACCTATAGTCTCACCAAGTCAGACCCTCAACTGTGGCTTGAGTGCTCTTTGACAGTCACTGTGATGGATTGCCTGTTGTGTTTTCCTTCAGTAAAAGATAAATATGTCAATCCACCCACATCTCACCAGTAAATTGATTGGATATGTTGGATTGTAAGCAGTATCAGATTCAGAATTTCTGCAATACGAATAAAGTCGATAGGCTGGGTGTGTCAGATATATACCCCTGTATTCGAGAGTCATATGATTATATTGAAGAGTAGGCTCTTGTAATGTATGTGTAGGTATGTTGTACGGTTAGAGCATCTATATATTATGCAATAATGAGGTTCGAAGACGCGCGGGTGGATTAAAGGTAGCGCCCATGGGCTGTTATTCTGTTTGCATTGAAAAATGGCGGCGGTAAGTAGAGCTGTATTTATTGTTGCAGCTAAGAGAACTCCTTTCGGAGCCTTTGGAGGAAAGCTGAAATCACTTACTGCTACCGAGATGGGTGCTATAGCAAGTGTGGCGGCATTGAAAGCAGGCGGTATAGATCCACAATGGGTACAGTCGGTGATTTTCGGAAGTGTTGGACATGTACGTACGTTCGTAGCTGTATAGAACAGCTGTATGTCTTCTTTGTACCATTAATCCATTACCTGCCTGGATATGTGTGTATTTTTGATGACACAGACCTCCTCGGATGCGCCCTATCTTGCTCGACATGTTGGTTTGAAGTCCGGTGTTCCTAACTCCTCGATAGCCCTCACTGTTAACCGATTGTGTGGGTCTGGTTTCCAGTCAATCATCAATGGAGCACATGTGTGTGTGTGTGTGTGTGTGTGTGTGTGTGTGTGTGTGTGTGTGTGTGTGTGTGTGTGTGTGTGTGTGTGTGTGTGTGTGTGTGTGTGTGTGTGTGTGTGTGTGTGTGTGTGTGTGTGTGTGTGTGTGTGTGTGTGTGTGTGTGTGTGTGTGTGTGTGTGTGTGTGTGTGTGCTTGTTTGTGTTTGTGTGAGTGTGTGCACACACATGTATGTACATGTACATGTGTTCATGTACCTTCATATGCCAGTGTGTAAACCATTCTATATCACCTTCAACACACCTATGTTAGGAAATTTTACTAGGAGAAAGTGATGTTGTTCTTTCCGGAGGCAGCGAGAGTATGTCTCAAGCTCCTTATGCCGTGCGAAATGCCCGGTTTGGTTCACCGCTAGGCAAGGACCTTAAGGTACAGTATGTGCACTGTTGAACTGGAGGTACGTACATGCATTGTTCTACTGGATGTATGGTACATGCATTGTTCTACTGGAGGTATGGTACATGCACTGTTCTACTGGATGTATGGTACATGCATTGTTTTACTGGATGTATAGTACATGCATTGTTCTACTGGATGTATGGTACATGCACTGTTCTACTGGATGTATGGTACATGCATTGTTCTACTGGATGTATGGTACATGCATTGTTCTACTGGATGTATGGTACATGCACTGTTCTACTGGATGTATGGTACATGCACTGTTCTACTGGATGTATGGTACATGCACTGTTCTACTGGATGTATGGTACATGCACTGTTCTACTGGATGTATGGTACATGCATTGTTCTACTGGATGTATGGTACATGCATTGTTCTACTGGATGTATGGTACATGCATTGTTCTACTGGATGTATGGTACATGCATTGTTCTACTGGATGTATGGTACATGCACTGTTCTACTGGATGTATGGTACATGCATTGTTCTACTGGATGTATGGTACATGCACTGTTCTACTGGATGTATGGTACATGCATTGTTCTACTGGATGTATGGTACATGCATTGTTCTACTGGATGTATGGTACATGCACTGTTCTACTGGATGTATGGTACATGCATTGTTCTACTGGATGTATGGTACATGCATTGTTCTACTGGATGTATGGTACATGCATTGTTCTACTGGATGTATGGTACATGCACTGTTCTACTGGATGTATGGTACATGCACTGTTCTACTGGATGTATGGTACATGCACTGTTCTACTGGATGTATGGTACATGCACTGTTCTACTGGATGTATGGTACATGCACTGTTCTACTGGATGTATGGTACATGCATTGTTCTACTGGATGTATGGTACATGCATTGTTCTACTGGATGTATAGTACATGCACTGTTCTACTGGATGTATGGTACATGCACTGTTCTACTGGATGTATGGTACATGCACTGTTCTACTGGATGTATGGTACATGCATTGTTCTACTGGATGTATGGTACATGCATTGTTCTACTGGATGTATGTTACATGCACTGTTCTACTGGATGTATGGTACATGCACTGTTCTACTGGATGTATGGTACATGCATTGTTCTACTGGATGTATGGTACATGCATTGTTCTACTGGATGTATGGTACATGCATTGTTCTACTGGATGTATAGTACATGCACTGTTCTACTGGATGTATGGTACATGCACTGTTCTACTGGATGTATGGTACATGCATTGTTCTACTGGATGTATGGTACATGCACTGTTCTACTGGATGTACGTATGGTACATGCACTGTTCTACTGGATGTATGGTACATGCATTGTTCTACTGGATGTATGGTACATGCACTGTTCTACTGGATGTATGGTACATGCACTGTTCTACTGGATGTATGGTACATGCATTGTTCTACTGGATGTATGGTACATGCACTGTTCTACTGGATGTATGGTACATGCATTGTTCTACTGGATGTATAGTACATGCACTGTTCTACTGGATGTATGGTACATGCACTGTTCTACTGGATGTATAGTACATGCATTGTTCTACTGGATGTATGGTACATGCACTGTTCTACTGGATGTATGGTACATGCATTGTTCTACTGGATGTATGGTACATGCATTGTTCTACTGGATGTATGGTACATGCATTGTTCTACTGGATGTATAGTACATGCACTGTTCTACTGGATGTATGGTACATGCACTGTTCTACTGGATGTATGGTACATGCATTGTTCTACTGGATGTATGGTATATGCACTGTTCTACTGGATGTATAGTACATGCATTGTTCTACTGGATGTATGGTATATGCACTGTTCTACTGGATGTATGGTACATGCACTGTTCTACTGGATGTATAGTACATGCACTGTTCTACTGGATGTACGTATGGTACATGCACTGTTCTACTGGATGTATGTTACATGCACTGTTCTACTGGATGTATGGTACTTGTACTGTTCTACTGGATGTATGGTACATGCATTGTTCTACTGGATGTATGGTACATGCACTGTTCTACTGGATGTATGGTACTTGCACTGATGTACTTTTTTACCTGTTGCAATATTTCTTCAATTGTAGTCGTTAGTGTAGCTTAGAGTCAACTCCTTCCTTGTATCTTGAGCAGGCTTTTTCTGAATCAAATGCAGTGTGTGTATGTGTGTGTGTGTGTGTGTGTGTGTATGTGTGTGTGTGTGTGTGTATGTGTGTGGGGGGGGGTGGGGGGGGGTGCGTGCGTGCGTGCGTGTGTAGATGGCTTCAGGTGGGTGTCATTTGTTATGTCAGAGTGAACTACATTATTTGATTTCAACATGACTTGTTTCAACCAGAAGTCGTACCTCAACACCAACTGTGTGATACTATGGGACCGTTCCATTACAAACCTCTAAATGAGAAAACCTCTGCAATAAGGACACTATCATGTGTCCCAGTGCACTACCGTGCTGTCATACGTTATTTCCAAATTGAGGTAACCTCTGCATTAAGAGCATATAGCCAGTGTCCCAAGGTGCTCGGAGAGGGGTCCCACTGTTTACAACCTGGGCTGTAATGGCACTGTGTACACATGCTCCTGGGTATACCTACTGGTGTGCACGTCCTCTGTAGATGGAGGACACCCTTTGGGCCTCTCTCACGGACAACCACATCAAGACACCAATGGCCATCACAGCTGAGAACTTAGCTGAAAAGTATGCGATTTCAAGAGAAGAGTGTGATCAGTTTGCCCTTCAGAGCCAGCAGAGATGGGCTGAAGGTGAATTGAAGTACATTCAACCTAACTGGCCCATTTCCATCAATGTGTGTGTACATCATGTATGTGCCACTGCCTTTCAATTCATACATATCTTCTTTGTTTATGTGTATGTGTATATTTATGTTTATGTGTATGTGCATGTGTGTGTGTGTTATAGATTATGTTGGAATAAACTACATTATACAATTTGAACATGCACCTTGTTCATCCTCAAATTTGACCAAATTCATTCGTTGATCTCAAAACACATGTAGCTGTGTAATGCTATTCATCCAAGGGCCTACATTGACCACAGCATGTTAATAGTGTAAACCTGTGATTGAATCCGGTGTACACGGATGTCTTGGGCCTCTTAGGTTCGGTCACGCTTGAACCTTTATGGATGACTGGGAAGTACGTGTTTGCAAGGTTCTTGGTTCATTAGCTAGAGAACATGACTTCAATTTATGAGCTTACCACTTAATATGTAGTGTATTAGTTTGCAGTGTCAAACTTGTGTGTGAAGCGCACGTTTTGTGTTGAATCACAAAAGCCTTTTAGACATGTATACAATGTATGTATATTATAATACTGTGTGTGTGTGTGTGTGTGTGTGTGTGTTTGTGTGTGTGTGTGTGTGTGTGTGTGTGTGTGTGTGTGTGTGTGTGTGCGCGCGCGCGCGTGTGTGTGTGTGTGTGTGTGTGTGTGTGTGTGTGTGTGTGTGCATGTGTGTGTGTGTGTGTGTGTGTTCCAATCTCACCCTTGTCTTTCTCTTTCCTCAGCAAACCGACATGGTTATTTCGACAATGAGCTCGTCCCTATGGAGGTCAAAGGGAAAAAGGGGGCGGAGTCTTTCAATGTTGACGAACATCCACGAGAGACCACACTGGAGAAGCTCGCCAAGTTGCCACCTGTTTTCAAGGAGAACGGTGCTGTTTCTGCAGGCAATGCGTCGGTGAGTTCCTCCTAACGCACCTCAAACCCACACATCACCACATGACAACACTAGCAGTAACTGATGTACTGTAATATTCACTATCATCACATTTCGTAGGAAATTAGCCAGACCATGTTTGTGTGGTAACATACGTAGTAGCAAGCTTGTAATATCAGTTTTTCTGTTATATCCCTGTGACTCTCTGAATGTAAGCTTGTTATTCCTTAATGTACACATAGTAAATGTTATTCATTCACACTAGACCACTTTATACTAATATACTGTACATACACTATGCATATATGCATATACATACATATACTATGTGTGTGCATTTGTACGGCTTTCCTTTGTCCCAGGGGATTTGTGACGGTGCTGGTGCCGTGGTGCTGGCGTCCGAGGATGCCCTTAAGCAGTTCAACTTGAAACCTCTTGCCAGAGTTGCTGGATACAGTATGAGCGGGGTGGACCCTTCCATCATGGGTATTGGTCCCGTCTCTGCAATCAGGAAGCTTTTGGATAAGACCTCGATGAAACTTGAAGACATTGATCTTGTTGAAGTGAGTTTGTGTACATTTCCCATGGTTATCGTTCAATCTTACCTGCAAGCTGACAACTCAATGTACCAGCACTCTGCAGACAGTTAGTCTTGCACTTGTATGTTTTTTCACATGTTTACTATTTGGAGAATGTGTAAACAAGAAACAATATCAGCTGGATACAAGACCAGCTTGCAGTGTGTAAACTGCATATACGTACGTACGTATCCACCTCTCCAGTAGGTATACCATGTGTTGTGTATGTCTGTCTCAGGTAAATGAAGCATTCGCCTCCCAGTTCCTGTCTGTAGCCAAAGAACTCAACTTGGATATGTCAAAGACTAATGTCAATGGTGGTGCCATTGCCCTGGGCCACCCGCTTGGTGAGCAGAGACACTCACGTGCTACTGTTGTACAGAACCATTTGTGTAGTGTGTACTGATATTGATTGTACAGTGAATTCTCATTAATCTGCCACCGCTTTATCCACCAAACCTTTTAATCCTCCACACTACCCCAGTACCAATATAATGTACAAGTACCAATGAACATCCAGTTGATCCATCAAACTCATCAATCCACCATATTCTTTGAAAACAAATTGCGGCGGATCAACGAGTGTTCACTGTATACCAAACCATGTATATACCACATGCACTTACATGTACTTACCATTGTATGTATGTACATTGACTACATGTATACATATGTACTTAGACACATACACAAGTTTGTATACTTACTGCATGTGTATGTACTTACTGCATGTACATATGTATGTCTATTTACTACATGTTACTTAGTACATGCATATGTACTCCAGGAGTGCTTACTACATGCATAAGTACTACGGTACAAGCGTGAATACTATTACCAGCATACTGTACATACCATCTTGTCGCTACGTATGTATGTAGGAGCATCAGGTTCGAGGATCACGGCTCACTTGGTCCATGAAATGAGACGACGTGGAATGAAATGGTCCATTGGCAGTGCTTGTATCGGTGGTGGACAGGGTATTGCACTGCTGTTGGAGAACTTGAGCTAGAGAACATGTCATTAATTTATGAACTTCTGACCACTTAATATGTAGTATTAGTATTTGTTTGCAGTGTCAAACTTGTGTGTGAAACTCACATTTTGTGTTTAATCATGAAAGCCTTCTGGATATGTATACAATGTATATTATAATACTGTCTGTGTGTGTGTGTGCACATGTGTGTGTGTGTGTGTGTGTGCATTTGTGTGTGGGAGAGGTTATGTGGGTGTGTTGGTGTGGATGCGAATGCATTTGAGTGCCCATCTGGGCGTGTATGTAACATACATGCATGCACGAAATTGTGTAAATGGAGTGAGTCTGCTTGCAGGTGTGCTTGTGGTGGTGTACCAACATTCTATCCCTCTCTGGTAGCACTGCTCTGGCCATGAAGCTTCAGAATATCCTTCCAAAGTCAGCATATCCCAAACTATTACTCTATAGTACACCAAGGAAGCTGTATTACATATTGTTCATGTTTTATGAAAATTTATGGAGTAGAAATTATTATCAAGTGTAATAATAATACGTATATGAATAGCATTCGATTAAGATAGTATACGTAAGTATTATGTATTATTGTGAAGTCAACTATTAGTGCACACACAATGATTATTGCAACATAAAAATATAATTTAGAAAGTAAGGCAATAAATCAAATCAATCATAATTATTACAATACAGTACAGTGCATTGTAGTACTATCATCCTTACTCAACTTTTAAATGTACGTGTTATAATAATTTTTGTTATCTACTGTAGCTATATACACCCAATTACAGTATGCATATGCATTAAAATATTATATCTACTGTAGCTGTATATGCATCTAAGTGCAGTATGTATTTGTCCTCTACTGTAGGTACACCTCAAATCTACATAATATGCTTATGTGGTTTGTGAATATGCTCCAATATTTACATTGTACTTTAAATTTAATTGTCTTTGGTTGGAATATAAGCTTTGGTTATCAGGGGTGTTGACATAGAACATAGTGCTGCATGACAGCAAGTCTCATGGTTAAATCCACAGAGATCAAAAATTGTATTCAATGTGTTGTTAAATATGCACAGTTTCATAACTGTTTGCTACTATACTTGGGTTCTCACGTTGTATGCACATATTGCAATGTAGCAAGCCAAGTAGCTCTGTAGTGTTTGCTTGTCAAAAGACCTTCATCTCAGATGCCCTAAATTGTACATGTGCAATATACGTTACTGTTGTACAGAAGCATTTGTGTAGCTAGTGTGTACTGACATTGACCATAATGTAAACAGTGTACACACTACAGATACTTACGTACATGTACTTACCAATGTATGTGTATTGACTAAATGACATAAATATGCACATATGCATGTATGTATACTTACTGTATGTGAGTGTACGTATATACTCACTGTGTGTACATACGTATGTGTATTCACTACATGTTACTCAGTACATACATACATATGTAGTCCAGGAGTACTTACTACAAAAAATGTCATTTTTTGGCTTGTCACCACGACCCCTCCTGTGTGCACGTGATGCATCATGGGTCAAATACGAATGCACAGACACACTCCTGGACCTAGTACGGTCCTTCTGATAACAAGAAAGATGCATTTTGATGTCGACCTAAAATTCTCCCCAGTGCCCATATACCACATATAATGAAATGTATGTACTTTTGTATGTATATAAGTGTAATATGCCTTGTGGTGATGACCTGAGCAATTGGACAATTCTTTGCTGGTCACCAAGGTCTAGCCAGTGTCCGTGCTAAACTCACCAACACAATTTCGTAAGAATTGAGATTGTCCTGAGTGCGCTATAAGCCTCGTGGTGACAAGCAAAAAAATGTCATTTTTTTGGCTTGTCACCACGGCCTCTCCTGTGTGCACGTGATGCATCATAGGTCAAATACGAATGCACAGACACACTCCTGGACCTAGTACGGTCCTTCTGATAACAAAAAGATGCATTTTGATGTCGACCAAAATTCTCCCCAGTGCCCATATACCACATATAATGAAATGTATGTACTTTTGTATGTATATAAGTGTAATATGCCTTGTGGTGATGCCCTGAACAATTGGACAATTCTTTGCTGGTCACCAAGGTCTAGCCAGTGTCCGTGCTAAACTCACCAACACAATTTCGTAAGAATTGAGATTGTCCTGAGTGCGCTATAAGCCTCGTGGTGACAAGCAAAAAAATGTCATTTTTTTGGCTTGTCACCACGGCCTCTCCTGTGTGCATGTGATGCATCATAGGTCAAATACCAATGCACAGACACACTCCTGGATCAAATTACAACTATAGCAAATGACGTAAAAATTGCTTTGTTTATAATTACAGTCTAAACTCTGTGTCAGTCTCTGATGTTACTTCACTGGGATTTATGTCTTCCACTCCAATCCTATCTCTTCTTTTGTAAGTCCGCTTGCAACTAGTACTGGTGTGCTAGTCTGTGGTGGGCATGGCTGGAGTTGAGGTGGCATTTGGTTGGTTGAAATTGGATACTGCCCATGATACATGGTTTAGAGGTGGCCGTAAAGCAGGTGGTCCACTTACTCTCGGGCACTGCAAGATGCTATTTTGCTTTGGTTACCTCTTGTCATCCAACTTTTATTCATTTCACTTCCTGACTCCTGTGCATGAACAGAACAGTGCATGCGTGTATGTCACACATATATTATGAAAGGTTATTTTTAATATTGTTTGCATTTGGCAGTCATTGTATATATGACATTTGCAACATTCTTTGCTTACTTTTGACATCCGAAAAAAAATCTTAGTTACATTTATTCATTTTCATTTCAGCTTGATTGTACCTGAAGAAGCCCAAGTGGGCAAAACGTTGTACATTGAAGATTTAATGATGTCAAAATCATGACGTGTTATCAGTTGAAATAGAAGAAATCATATCGATTACATGTGCATACGTATGCATGAATTCATAATGATTAATGATTATTATCATATAAAACAGTATGATTCAACAGAAATAATAATGTAAACATGATATTTTGAGTGCACACTTGATCCTGTCACATGGCAAGCCCACCTGTAGAATGAAGCACAGAACACCATCGGCAGTGTACCATACATAATAGCACCAGAAGTGTACTATACATAATAGCACCAGAAGTGTGCCATACATAATAGCACCAGAAGTGTACTATACATAATAGCACCAGAAGTGTGCCATACATAATAGCACCAGAAGTGTGCCATACAAGGCAGTACTGGCACTACACCACACACACAGAGCAGCATCATTGCCATCTCAATTGTCAAACCAATTTCATGCAAATGTGTTTTAAGTAAATTTACCTGTAACTTCCACACAAGACCCTGTCATGTAGCTGCTTTTATCTGATGCCAAAAACACGCATACTTCAGCAATATCTGCACAGTGAGAATAAACATGAATATATTTCCACAAGATGAAACAAAATACTTGTGGGATCTTAGACAGACACAGGTATGCATACACACACACACACACACACACACACACACACACACACACACACACACACACACACACACACACACACAGACACACACACACGCACACACACGCACACACACACACACGCGCACACACACACACACACACACACACACACACACACACACACACAGACACACACACACACACACACACACAGACACACACACACACACACACACACACACACACACACACACACACACACACACACACACACACACACCTTCTGGCTGGCCCATTCTTCCCAGTGGAATCAATCCCATCAGCTAATCGAATGATCACACACAGCATTAAACACCTTTTGAGTTACACAGATACAGTGTCTCTACAATGACTAGAAGTGTACATTATGTACATGTGTAAATATTACACTCTACAGTTTGTGTCCATATCGGCATTGCAACATATGTATGCAGACAAGCACTCACACATTCACACACACATACACCCACAAACCCACAACATCAGAACACACAATTGGACACACACATACCCACCAATGCACCCCTCACACAGTTCAAAATTCACCTGATCCTTAATATTTTCGGGTACTTCACCTGTCATGTTTGTCTGAATGAAACCAGGTAAGACTACATTGCACCTTATTCCATATCTACAGTGCAGACAGCAAACATGCATACCATCTAATACTAGGAGTAAGCGATTTGTAAAGACTTGCATACATACAGTAAAATCCTACACATGTGCGCATTCAAACGCACACACGCACATGTGCAAACAAACGAACACACACACATGCACACAGGTATGTATACACATGCATGTACACATGAAAACACACACACACGCACACAAGCACACAGATATTTATACACATGGATATACATGAGCACACACACACACACACACACACACACACACACACACACACACACACACACACACACACACACACACACACAAACACGCTCACAAACACACGCACACACACACACACACACACACACACACAAACTATGTCATGCATACATGCAGACAAAATACCTCGCTAGTTCAAGAGCACACGATTTGGTAAAAGATACAATGCCACCTTTAGAAGCAGCATAGTGAGTCAGTGCAATATTTCCACATTTTGCCACAATACTAGAGATGTTGACAATAGAGCCTTTGGCCTTGTCTTCAATCATAGCCTTGGAGGCAGCTTGGCTAACCAGAAACGTTCCCTGTAAAGCGTTACAATGTAGGACACATACACCATAATAAGCTGTATGGTTGGTAATAGATGTACACGTACATACTACGTGTACAGGTATTTGGTTACGAAACATTAACTATTGAAAAATATAGCGTTACTGACCAATTTGCTTTTGTAAGTATGGATAGCTTGCACACCAAGTCTGCATTTTTTATCAGAGGTACTTACTGTCAGTACTGGTCGACATAGTGTACATGAGCTAGGGACTGAGTGTTAATTATGAGTACCAACTAGGGTACACACTAAGTTAATTGAACAATTATATTTTATCATTGGCACATATACCACTAATAACTAAAATTAAATGAAGAATTATCATTGACAAAATTGAAAAATTGCCATTATTATAACATTAAATGGAAATTAAAGGAGAAACTAGAACAAAAGCAGATGGTACCCCTGCTAGTCAACATACTTGCAAATGCAATAATATTATTTATTGATAATATTATCAGAGTATGAGTAGGTGACTGACCTTCAAGTTGACTCTAATAACCTCATCAAATTCATTTTCAGACACTTTTGCCATCATGTTTTCGTGAGCTATACCAGCCGAATTCACCACAATACAAGGAGATCGAGAATAAACTTCTCTTGCTTTCTTCAAAACAGACACTACTTGCTCTCTGGAGGAGACATCGACAGCGAAGGATGTGTGTCTCACACTCTCACTGCTACAATGAAGTGAGTTGACAGTACTACGAGCTGCTTCTTCTTGGATGTCGACAACCACTACAGATGCTCCTTCTCGTGCAAGGAGCCAACATACAGCTTTGCCAATACCATTACCTCCTCCTATGAAGACAAAATCATCATTGTGAAGAAATATTAATAGTACTGCATGTTACTAATCACTTGAACTATTTCTGATCATATATACATGCACATGTGTGTGTGTTTGTGTGTGTGTGTGCGTGTGTACATGTGTGTGTGTGTGTGTGTGTGTGTGTGTGTGTGTGTGTGCGTGTGTGTGTGTGTGTTTGCTCGTGTGTGTGTGTGTGTGTGTGTGTGTGTGTGTGTGTGTGTGTGTGTGTGTGTGTTTGTGTGTGTGTGTGTGTGTGTGTGTTTGTGTGTGTGTGTGTGTGTGTGTGTGTGCGTGTGTGTGTGTGTGTGTGTGTGTGTGTGTGTGTGCGTGCGTTCAGTATACATAACCACATTTGAAGATGATCAGTAACAAAATCACTATCTTCCAGTTCCAGGATCACCTATAGCTTATTACCATAGACACCCTATACTATAATATAGCAAAGAGTGGTCATGGTGTATTCTGCAGTATATTATAATGTAATTCAACACCAGAATTGGGGAACATCTCACAATCGAGACCACCTCCACTGGTCTCTAAACGACCTAAATCGTGAGGCAGGTAATTCTAGCACAGATACATGCATTCCATACTAGTACTATTAACTATAGCAACGACAATTAAAAGCCCACTAACCGCATGATGCGGTTAAGTTTGCTTCAATCGGGAATTTAAAAGCACTTACACAAGCCATTGAATGCCCCTATCTAACGTCAACGTTGTGATCTATCATTTTCGTATGTACACGTACATACCTGTAACAATCGCTAGTCGGTTCGCGGCGGCCATTCTAGAGTTGACCATGCAGCGGGAATTCCCCTTTAATCGAACCCTACTAGCCTCATCGGTGTCGCCAGACTAGCAGCAGTCCATGCACTTGCGCGTCAAACAGTTGAACACCGAATTAAACAATTGCATACACATAATACGTGCACACATACACACTTTCAGAGCACATTATAATCGAACGAATTAGGACATAATACTCCATAGACTCATGTATATACTCTCATTATACAATATAAAATTAAATGTAAGTAAAAGTTAACATGCATATATATGCGAGACACATTATCAACACGATGTGGTTATATACAGCACAGGGTGACATCTTGATGAATTAAATGATATAGGTAATTAATATCATAATTACTGAGTGAAAATGACAAAACGAATCAATGAAGATGAAAGGAGATTTAATTTGGCATGCATCAGGGTGTGGGTGAGGGTGCCTGGTCTTTTGGGTGCAGGAAACGACAGGAGTCCCCGCGTAGACAGCCGTGTCTGATGAAGTGACGACAAACCTGAGGGGTACCTGGAGGACACAACACGTAAGGCATTTGTTAACAGATGGTGAATGCATTACACTCTGTATGTATGTGCACACACACACGTATGTACGTATTTTTGCTATAACAACTTGAACACTGTTGATTCACTATGCAAAAAGTACCCTGGTTTGTAAATTTTGGCAATAAACGCACCTAATTCAGTCCCTATCCAGCACACTATGTTACCCAGTACTGGCAGCTAATACAGTATAACTTATTCAGGCAATATGTACACACTCCTGGTTAGCATACACTCCTGGTTGGCATACACATAGACACTCTAAACTAACATAGTGGTACACACTCCTGGTTAGTACACACTCATGGATAGTACACACTCCTGTTTAATACACACACTTCTGTTTAGTACACAGTCCTGGTCAGTACACACTCCTGGTTAATGCGCACACTCCTGGTTAGTACATACGTACATATTCCTTAATTAGTGCATACAATACAATCAATCCATACCTCATGTACACTATCTCAACCAATACAAACACTACATATAGACGTCTGATTAGAATTAGATTTGGTGTCCTTCGAATTAATTGCTAAACAGGTCGAACTGTACATTTCCAATGAAATAACACACGGCCCCAACATACCACTGCTACAGGCAATAACGTAAGTACATACGTATGTAGATATAAACAAAAAACTCATAAAGGAGAAATTCTGAATGAGATGTTTGATGTTCTCAAC
Organism: Chondrilla cf. caribensis; assembly: GCA_964020155.1. Taxonomy (NCBI): domain Eukaryota; kingdom Metazoa; phylum Porifera; class Demospongiae; order Chondrillida; family Chondrillidae; genus Chondrilla; species Chondrilla cf. caribensis. Next base: position 3,611,778 of record OZ026563.1, read on the forward strand.
ATTGTGTATATTATGTAGTTGGTATAAAGGGAGTCCCTGGCACACTACCATCTTGTATCTTGTATCCTACCACAAACATACATTAACATGCTCCTTGGTGAAAATTCCAACTAAAGAAAGCAGTCCAACTACCTAGCAAGTACCTTGAAGGAGATACCAAAATCCCCATTCCACAGGTATGTATGTACATATGTACGTATGTAAGTAGGTACTACGTAGTTCACACATCGTACGTTCATAAGCTAAGGAATGAGTGAGGTGTGTACATCCACAGGAGGGTGTACTAAGGGGGTAAGTTGCACTGCTTTTGTGAGGTACGTATGTATGCAAGTATTAGGCGTGATGTACTAATGGATATGTAGATTAAAATGCTGGGTAAAGGATAGCACTCACTTGGTCTAGCATTCCACCCTCTGCCGCGTGGCCAATACGGTCCATCTTCTGGGTGTGGCATATGTGGGTGTGGCTGCATCATGGGTCTGGCTCCTGGCGGCGGTCCACCCATGTGTCCGGGAGGCGGTCCTCTATACCTCATGGGTCCCTGCATGGGGACTTGGGGACCGTAAGGTGGTCCAATCATGCCACCGTTGTGAGGGGGCGGTCCTCCCATACCATGGGGCATCTACCATGAGAGTGAAACAGTGAAAGAACCGGTACATCACTGAACACAGACGTCACTGAACACAGACGTATCACTGAACACAGACATCACTGAACACAGACGTATTACTGAACTTAGATGTATCACTTAACACAGACGTATCACTGAACACAGACGTATCACTGACAATAGACGTATCACTGAACATAGACGTATCACTGAACATAGACGCATCACTGAACATAGACATATCGTTGATAGCAGATGTATCACTGAACACAGCTACATTACTAAACATATGTAAAGTAGACATGGGGGTGGTACTCACAACAGTTGGTGGAAAATGGTGTAAATCGTGTGGATCATTCATTGGTCCAGTGGGTCCACTCACTTCAGGATGTGGCTCCTGTCCAGGCTGTGGGAAAACAAGCCAATAACATGATAATAAATAAATATAATACATACCTCACGCATGCAATGAGGATAATAGTGCACACACACACACACACACACACACACACACACACACACACACACACACACACACACACACACACACAAGCACACACACACCACACCACACACACTCACACACACACACACACACACACACACACACACTTATAGGTATGTACACAACTCCAAGGTACACACACACACTCACTTCATACAGAGGTATCACTACAGGATCTTTATCATCGTGATGGGACTCTTGGTCTGGTTCGTTAGGAGTGGGCGGTAAACTACATACATGAAGCAATCACATATTAACACACATACGTACGTACATACATTTACACGCTGTACATACATACATGACAAACAAAATTAGAACCAATCAGCTTCCAACAGAAAACATGCATACATAGAATGCATATGAATGTATACATACGTACATACATGCACAAGTGTACCATTTCCTCACACATCAGTTGTCAACAAGTACATAATTGCTTACAATTAACAATGGCATGAACAGTTGGGCTTGTGTGGGTCCACTGCTAGATACTGCACATTCAGTACACAAACATAACACCATTCTTCCCTTGACCCCCATGGTTGGGTTAGATTGTGGAAGCACCAACTTCTAACCTGCCATTACTGTTCAATTTTAACAGGTGCTAGCTCAGTGTTAGCATTGTTTACAGGTACCCACGTTTGTTATTTAAATACATACATGTGTAGGTGACACAGTAAATCACCAACTTGAATACATAGCTAACAGGACTGTGGAAGAAACTTTCTCTTTTCCAATATTCAACATTTTTGGCCAAGAGTCTACTTGACAGACACCAAAACACACAGAAATGAACATTCGAATGCAATCACCTACGTACCTTTCCCTGCTGAAGAACAACTGGCAGAGAACCCTCTGCTCCCTGTCCGCCTGCACCTTCTTCTCCTGACTCTCACTACCAACTGGTACAAGTTGGGTGACGTTCTCCAGTATACGAGGCCTTCTCCACTATGTAAATACGTATAAGAAAAATAATCTCAAATATACACACATAGGAACATACAGTTATATGTAGTACAGTATATATGTAACTGAATATGTACTGTAGACACGTTATGTATAGTACACTCCAACTTGACTAGTGAGTACCTTCAAGGAAACATTAAATCTACTCCCTACCAAAGGTACTGCACTTCCAGTACTAGTACGTACTTGTCAGAATAGGTACATAGTACATGAGCTAGGGATAGGGTATACCAGTTACCCGAGGAGGCTCTCTATAGAGGACACATTAGACTTGTAATAGAGAGTGTACATTAGCCAGGGACTGAGTAAGTATATGTACCAGGAGTATGTACGTATGTACTGTGCTACCAAGGGTACTTACTAAGCAAGTTGTACTGCATATACGTACGTATGTAAATACAACATAATGTACGTACATACTGTACATATGGGGATACAGTAAACAAGCAGAGTTACATACATACGTACATGTGTACACATGTACTGCACTACATCCACAAACATCAACTCAAAACTCACTTGAATCTGTTCCTCCATTCTATCATTTGACCGCTTAGCTGCCTCCATTGTTTGCCGCTCCAGTAACTTCTCACGTGCAGCCGCATCAAGGAAGTTCCCACTCCCTCTAATAACTACATGCATACAGTACATGAATAGATATGTATCAAAGCAATGTCAACTATGTGGATACATGGCACCCCACATATCTCACACAACACAATATCAGTAGCATACTGTACATTTACGTACATATTTATGTGGATTTGAAGTATGACTATAGTACATGCGTACCAGTGCGGTAAATATAGGAGACACAGGGCTTCTGTCAGGAAAGTGGACAAAAAGGGGCAAAGGAAGGATTGCAATGAAAGTGGGCTCAAACACATTTCAACTATGATAACAATAAGGCAGACAATTTCAAGGGTAATGAGTAATATCTAAGGGACTAATACTGTGTACCCCTCAACCCCCTACCCCCCAAAAATTAAGTTGAACCCTCATAAAACAAATTAGAAATCCTGGGGCAAAACTGTTCGTTGCAGGCGGGGGGTGCTATGTGTATCAAGACAGTTTCCCATGAGGTACTGTAGCACATAGTTGAGGTCATTGCTCTGTTACATCAAGAAATTTGTGTAGATGAGTTTGTTAGAGTGTTCCACTGTACGTGTGGTGTGTGCCCTTATACCACATACAGTTTCTGATGGAACCACCTACAGTACATTAGCTGTGAAACACACATCATGAAGGATTCCAGAAATCTCTTAATCTACTATGTATGTATGTATACATGTACACAAGGCACACAATTTACATGTTTAGGCATAGTCAACATGCCTTTGTTTATTAACCAAAACAATCAACCTCGTAAGCCATGCGGTAGTTAACATTTCATGCTCTCACAATGTAGGCATAGTGACTACTGTTCATGTATCCACAGTGTGTAATACATATACATGTAAGAATCTTTAGCGTCAAGTGAAACTTTTTGCTTTTCGGGAGTGTTTAAAAGTGCAGTTTTTCCATACATATGTATGTAGGTAGGTACACATCTTGGATGATGCGTTGCAACCCATTGGGTCAAAACATCTGAGCAGTGAAACTATGAATAAACTGCATTTCTGACCAACCCTAAAAGCAGAAGAGTTCCACTACATGCCAAAGATGAGCTGAAAGCTATTCAAAATCCTTCAGCATGTACCTGAAGGTGTACACGTACATACGTACAGTGTGTACATAGGTATCCATCAACATTTGACAACAACACACCTCTTTCTGATTCGTCTGGTTCAAAGTACATGATATCTGTCAACTGATCCTCTGGAGCCCACGAAACACGTTTCTTTTTTGGCTTTGGAGGACCATCCTCGTTGTCATCATCATTAGCCACCTGCTGAGGAATACAAAATGAAGCTTGTGTGATCACTAAAGTGGGCATACATACGTATATCTTATACATACATACACACATACGTACATACACATGTATGCACGTACGTATGTATGTGTATAGTATATACGTACAAATACAACATACGTACATACGAAGGTGCATACATACGTACTTCTGAGGAGTAGGATATTTCACAAGCTGGGGTACAATAAATATCACCCCCTTACAGAACATACACTTACTTCTTCCTTATGATCAGTTGTAACAGTACTGTTGCTGGTTGACCTGGAGTATGGTGAGACCCAGGTTTCATATGAGAGTGAAGACACATCATTTGTACACAAGGACATACATGTACATCATATGTAACCTGTTTTACCCCGTCATGTACAGCTGGTAACTACTAATGAACATGTGTACAGCACGTACAAACATATGAATGTACATACATGTATGCACATATGTACGTACGTATGTACATATGAATAGGAAGAACACATAAACACATAGATGTACAGGCTATTCAGGTCAATTTAACACAAATCAAACTGGAATGACATGGGTGGTTAATGCATGGATTAGCCAGATTGAGGTACACGTGCAAATAAGCACACGTGCTCGTATGTCAACACAATACGACGTGTGTGTAAACATATCATAATGTAACAACAACAAAGTGAAAACACACAAGTGCAACCAGTGTTGCCTCAATCCATATCATGATACTACACAATCAATCAGTTAATCAAAGGTCAGAGGGCTGTGTACAGTGAATACGCGCTAATCCACTGCAATTCGTTTCAAAAATATGGTTTATTAATAGAGTTGACAGGTTAACTGGATATTCATCAGTACAGTACTTGTACATTATATGGGTACTGGGAATGTGGTGGATTGAAAGGCTTGGAGGATAAAGTGGAAGCAGATTAACAAGAATTCACTGCACTGGATAATGGCTGGATTGGACACCCATTATGTAAACCCTCTGTAATTATCGTGGTACCACTAATGTCCACAAGGCCTTCCAAAGTTCAAACTATATAACAATAATGCAACTACATGTACAGTTATTACATGTAAAAAGTGAGTACATGTACAGCTACTTCATACATGTACACTCACTCGTCCATTGGTTTATGTTCAGGATCGTCTTCAGAGCTGAGACGTGACTGTCTGGCTACCTTTGTGTTGGGGAGCGTACGAACCACCTTCTTCACTTTTCTGACCTTCTGTGGGTGAACTTGCGAGCTGAGGGCATTCATGAACCCGAGACTCTCGGTAGGCCCCTTGTTCTTTGAGGCCGGAGACGTGAGCGGCGAACCTTTTTCATCTACAATGATAACGAAATCAAAGTGGAACTGGTAACTACATATACACTCCCTTATCTGTACAATTTGCACATAAATAGTCTGCACAAATGTACATAATTATCAACATTAGGTGCACACACATTTGATTACAAACAGAATATACAGTTCCCTACACAGGACATGACATTCATATTAATTCTTATTGTGATATTTCATTCACACATATACACACGTAATTATTACGTACATATAGGCATTTATACACACGTACACATCCACATAATATTAATGGTACTGTTAGGCTATATTTCAAACAGCCTTCAGCAGTTCCAAATTCACTACACATTCATACTTTGCAACTTTCAACAGCTCATATAATGTACACTATTATAATTAATGACCTTCATTATATTGTCTATATTATATTATATTCTTCATATTATACTATGTATATGCCTATTATAATTTATTGTATATTATTCATTATGCAACAGCCACCTTAACCATAATCTGTTACAGAATTCACTTGTTTTAACTTGTTTGCCAAAGCACAACACTTGTGTATGTCACGACACATTGTTGCGATGAACAGGAAGTTGCACAGGAAGTTGTACAGGAAGTTGTACACAATGGGAGTTTCTAGAACTGATGTTTGCACTGCTGTTCTCAGACGGATACTTGTCTTGTTGGCTTTACCTTGGGCTGGTGGAGAAGTGAGCTGCTTTGACGAAGCATTTCCTAAAGCAATGTCTCTAGGCCTCTTCATCGTGTGTTGACGCGGCTGACCCAGGGCAACAAGGGGCCCTGGAGGAGTAGCCTCTATAGGGGGCTTCTCGTCCTTCTTCGTCACTTCTTTCCTCTTCCGTGATTTGGTACTAGTTGGCTTTGTCTGGTCCGGGGGATGCTTACCAGTGTCATGGCCCCCGTCTTCACCACTCTCAGATGTGGGACCTGTACATAATATACATACATACATACGTTCAAGTTAAGGGCACATACGTACAAACTAGCTAAACTCTGGGAATTGAAGTGAGCCAAGGACCAAGACCAATACATGTGGACACACATACGTATTTGTGGCATATTTATTAGTGGAATTTGAGCATAATAATAGAGTATCTTCAACATATCTTTCTCAATTTTTGTTGCAACTCAGAGCAGAGAATAATTTGAAGAAGAGATTTAACATCCAAACATTCTGTTCATCAGAGATCAATATTCTAAACAAGAGACTGCCGAGATGAGCCTACTCAATGGATAGACAGACTCAAGTGGAGTCCAATACTGTATACTGTATACTAGGAATTTTCACATTAATTTATTTCAGTACTATAGTATAATCAGTGAAATTACGTATTACTGTGAAATAATGCATAGTGCAGCTAAGTGTTATATAAAAATTGGAAATTGTTGTTTTTCATGAATAATCGTGAAATTTTCCAGCTGTACGGTGTACCTAAGTGTGAGGGTGTAGACTCAAATGCTCAAATACAGGGGTAAATTACAAAAGCACTCATCTACGTACGTACATACGTACGTACGTACATATGTAAGTAGATTTCTGCATAGCATTCATACACTTATAAGTACATATATTGTAGCATGCACTACAACAGTCAGCATACACAATGAGTTGGTACACGTACTATGTGTGTTTACGTACATACGAACCTTTACTCTTGCCAAACAAAGCCATCCATGTGCTGAGAAGTTCTGAAGCAATGGTTTTAATTTCTGAGAGTAATATTGACAAAAGTACATATGTAAGTTACAATGCACAGATATGTACATATGTACATACGTATGTACGTAAGTCGAGGGAAGGGCAGTAAAAGGACTTCAAAAGTTGACATAAATCGTATATACACATAGTTGATTGTTTGCACACGTGCTTTAATAAGAAAGGTCACAAAGGTCACCAGATGAACCTGGAGTGTACAATCAACTACTGTCACATGTACATTTGAATGCTAGTGGATTGCAAACGTGAATGACTACATGCGTCATACAAGATTACAAACATGTCTATAACATTTATGGGCATGTGGCTGGAAATATTTGTGGAGAACATGTAAACACAATTTTAATGAATTGGCAAAACAGTGAGTTAGTCACAACATCAGTAGAGTTCATGTAAACAATTAGTTGGAGCAGTCATATGCATAAGTAAAATCCTCCAAATGGTAGTATGCAACTTTTTCAACAACTCCTCAAAAGTAAATTCCAAATATTATGCCAGTGACACCGTGCAGTCTAGGACACAAACATACATACATTAATACATATTTACGTACGCACACAATTAGTGTGTGCGTGTGTGTGCATGCGTGTGTGTGTACAAAGCTATATGTTTCTGTATGTACGTATCACTATCTAAAATATATATTTTCATGTATTATTGTTATAATGGCTTGTTGTCTGTGTTCACAGGGATGACTTCTCACTACTGTGTGGGTATATCCACTGTACCTGCATTTTCATGCTTGCTGAGCTGTTTCACCAGTTTTCCCATTGTACCCTGAACCATACAAAGAAATAGTCTCAGTTAGGAAAAATCACTACAAGTAAACAAACATCGATCAACCCCCACAAACTAATCCATGAACACATACAGTACATACATACGTAAGTGAACGATACATACAGTATGTAGTGACTTCATAGGAATGTATGATTGTTATGTACTGTACTGTTTACACTACAAAACACAATAGAAAATGTGTACGTGTACGTTATGTGGCTTTCAAATACCATTTCATTCAAATGAATAGAATCAAATTTTCATTGACAGTATGAGGACACTTTCAGGAAGGAACAGATGCAGCACGCGTTTCCCTTCCATCGGTTCACCACAGCACATGTACAGCATTGTGTATAACATATCAGTCAACACTTCCCCATACGTACGTACATACATGAGTGCACAATGCACAATCAATCCTTGTACAAATGTACGTAGCTGAATAGATGGCACACAGAATGAACACACGTATTCATGCAGGTTAATGATGTCTTTGCTATGTATATTACCTAACAGATGGGTAGTCATAGACATCATTCAACAGATAAAACTGATGTACGTGCAAGATGCACACTTACAATGTATGTATGCATGGATATTATGTACAGGCATAGTTAGGATCCATACAGCATGGGCAGGTATGTATTGCATTGAACCCCTAGGCAGATACACATACTCACATACTCACACTAATATGCTAAAAAGCTGTGACCGTCTACGCGAAAAGGGTCACATTCGCGCTATGTAAACATGTGAGTATGGGGTTGATTAAGAATTTTCGTGTGCTTTCATTGAATTAGTGGTTATACGTAGGTTAATATTGTTCAAAATACATTCATCTAACCTTTCATGGTTGGACCATCATGAATTGGATCTTTTTGGGTGAAAATTTCAGATTTTGGAAATACGTAAAATCGGAAATATGCCATTTTTGTAGTAATACGGAGCTATGAATGACATGCTGTTTGTGTCATTTAACAGTTAGTATACGGAATCATGCAAGAAAATGGAAGTTGCTTGTTTTCTCAAATGCGTAGCTCTCAAAGTTATTCATTTCAAGTGCTGTAACTTAAGAACAGGAATATACGTATATGAAGCTGCTGTCTGCACTATTTGACGTACGTAGCTGTGTCCAAACTTTCAAATATCCCTATCAATCCAAGGCTCACCTTCTTGAGTGCATCAACGGTCACAGGAAGCTTCTGCAAAACTTCAATCATCTCCAAGATCACTGCAATATTCTGTGTCTTCTTATACTCTGCCAGCCAAACATTCAACAAGTGCCAACCTTCAGAATCCACGAACCTACACATACATACGTAAGTACAAACAATATATGAATACACATACATACATACATATGTGTAAGGTTCCCAGGACACACAACTGAGACATACATACATACACATGTACGTACATATACATGTAAAATACAGTAAATAGTGGTGTAGGTACTGTGTACAAGACATATGAATGTACGTACATACAAACTACACATTCACTATGCCATAATACTTTTGTAGAGTCAAAGGTAAACATACATATGTATGTATTTATACAGAAGATAGTTCACAAGTATATGTACATGTCCACACAAGATATGTACATACATCAGTATAATCCATGATTACAACACAAACACAAATGCCCGCACACACACACACACATACACATACACACACACACACACACACACACACACACACACACACACGCACACACACACACCACATACACGCGTATGTACGTATGTAGAACAATCAATACATAAATTGGGATATAGGGACCTTTGTATGAGTGGTAAGACACATACATAGTAATAAGGAATGTTATGAAACTACTAGTGCTCCCATGACACAGAAATATCTGTATCATAAAACTATACAGGTTTGTATCAGGAATTACACATGGAACAGATGTTGAATTACTGCATCCGCTGTCGTAGCTGCTAGTCGGGTTTTCAGAAAAAAAACAAGATTAGCATGCTCAAAACATTTATAAATGGTCCAAATGGATGCACGTAATTACCTAGCTGCATTATCTACCACATTTGATTGCTTGACTTGTGACGTTCAGATAATCAAAGGTCGGAGGTCAATACACTGGCTATTGACCAATGCTGGGAATCAACTGTATTTTTCAAATTGATATCAGTGCATAGTAGCCAATTAATCTATTAATCACTGGAAATACTTAACACTTTATCAGACTGAGTAGACATCCAATAGATGCAATACGGAGTCTTTCGAGTCCTTTTCTCATTTCAGGACTCTTGAAGTACAAAATTGAACCCATGGAGTGAAGGTTCTGGGTAATAAGGTGGGGGTGGCTTCCTGTTCTACTCAATTATTTTCTGTGATCAATCGATTTGCTTGCACTATAAAAATATCCACATTTGAAAAGAAAATCGATTGATCAATTATCCCAGGACTAATATTGACTTGTTGCAACACCCATCATGAAAACTCTCTACATTACAACATGAAGCACAATATTGTGGCAACACTAATACATATGTACAAGACATGATTGGTTCTTAGGCACTTAGGAAACTACCAGTTATGTAGCTCAAGTTTGACATCAGATGCACTGGTGTAGCAGTCTTTCAAATGATAGAATGAACTCACGCTGCTAACATTATATGTACATACATTGAAATGATGCCCTCTACTAACCACATCAGCAAGAACATTAATCCTTCCCACTATTGGCAAAGTTCCTAGCCAAGCTATAGATGAAGTCTTGTTTGGTTATACAGGAAAGTGGAAAACTAGTAATAACATTCTAACACATCCAGAACATGTCAGACTGTTATAGTCACACTATGCACGTGTGCACAGCAATTAGGCTGACTACATTAGCACATCCGGGACATGAATACAAATACACGTTCACTATGCTACACGAATGCATGCAAGCGTTTGTCAGTGTTCCCTGTGTGCATATAGAAATAATATAGATAATACACAGCCCTTTTACAGTATATACATACATACTTCTGTAGAATTGAAGGAGCTCTTGTTGCCTTTAAAACATTCAACAGGAGACATCTACCGACCATCATTTTCGATTCTTTCATGACCCTATCGGTGTACGTAGACATACAAAATGGTTGTGAATCAAACTACACAATGGCCAGAATATACACACAGACATGTACAACGTACATCATAGCACTAGGACTACGTATGTGCAGTATTAGTATATACAATACACATGCGACATCTGTTTTGGGCTGTTACGTACACTATATCCGCATATAAGTTGAATAGAACCATAATAATTATGGTGCAACTGAACACCGTTGTTGTTACTTACATTAAAAATTTCGGTAAATCTTTGGAGCTTTTGATGCAACCCGACTGTCCTAGAATAGGCTCCAGGTTGTCAAGGAACGCGCTCGGGTTACCGCTGGGGTGAGACATCTGTGAACGTTATAAAGAACAAACGACAGTTGAAGTGACCGTTGTCAACGAACATGTACAACAAAATCATACCGATACCCAGGACGACCATTTCTGCTCAGGCAGCTAATACGTACATCAAGCAATAAGACCATATGCCTCTTATGTCACGGTCAACACTATACATTGCAATGTTATAGGGACAATCGCGAATTATCAGCATCGATTGCCGTACTGGTACAGTGAGTCACTTATGCGACGACTGTTACTGCACAGCTAGCCGTCACTCTACTTATGAATTACACAAGACACGATATAAATATACCGACTACAGAATGTGGTTCTTCTGTTTGTGACTATATGGACCTAAGGAGTTCACTGTTCCGTCTTCGGCATCTGTCGTCCAACAACACAGGCACAGTCCTCTTGCGTCCCAAAGTTTAGTCGGGTTTCCAGCACTCCCGGCTACACCCACAACCATATCATATAGAACCCTCTATCCTATCTATATCGCCGCATACAATATTCCATACCCTACTTACCCTTCCCACAACAAAGCAGTAACCCAAATAAAACAAAAAGTATAGGTTAAAACTTGTTGCTAATATCCTAAGTTTCTAGAGTCTACGAGTTCCCCGCTTAATCACCGTTCGCGTCTTGTCCAGAATCTGTCTGAAGAAGGCAAACGCCCAATGTGGGAATTCACGAACAATTTGTGCGCATGCGCAATAACACGTTGCTCTAGACCACGTGCTCGTCATGCCATGCTACATTCGCCCAATGCATATGTTGTATGTATGCGCATACCTACACGTACGTATTACAGTAACGTAAATATGTACATATAATAAATACGACCATACACTCAGTGAAAATACGAAGCAAGATTGTCTATATTTTTACTAAGAATTATTATATACACATGTATATGGTATGGTATATGGTATATTGCAAAAAGGGTCAGCGTTGTAATAAAATTAATGCACACAACAGTGGGTTAATTAATAATTAAGAAGCTCTTTCTCCACTGTGAAGTCGTGTGTGAACTAAATAAGAAGAACAAGTTCAAAGATGAATACAATAGAATATTCGCCAATGAAACAATACCAACACTCACTTTAGCACGGACGTCACTAACACTCAGTAAGGTGAAGTTTTGAACCAAATCATACTTGGCCATGGTTTCCATCATGTCGTACTGTTCTAATATCTTCACTTCCACACCATCACATGCTAAATGAGTGCACCACGTCGACATCATAGATGGAGTCAGAGAAAATACAAGATCACATATTATACCAGTATGGGTTTCAAATTACATCAGATCAATTTTGATAGAAGTGTGATTTTACATTTTGAAGTACTTGTTGAAGATTTCCCTCAATATGAGAGAATTCACTTGTTTCCCAGTGTGGACAACTTGTACGAAATATGTACGCATGGTCCAATACAAATATCATAGGCAATCGAAAGTGATTACTAACTTCCTACTCTAAAACAATGAAACCTGTTGGTGACCTGTCCTGATACATCTGATCTGTGATGTACCAAATTTATGTAGTATATAGTAGGAGTATATTCTTTTATTAATCCACCTATCAACATCTCATGCACAAGGATACAAGCACATATGCAATATGTCATACATACATAATATCATGTGTAGGAACATGCGGGCAACTTAACACTCACCCTTCACAGCAGGTCCTTTATTTGTCACACTGGACTGTCTTTCAAGCTGAGGGTTTCTTTGCCTTGGGAGGTGTATGTAAGTTGCATATGAACTCCAATATGGCACTTGTTAATACAAACCAATTTCATGCAAATAATTAGCTACTTGTGTATGCTTGTGGTACATAAAGTATATAATTTACAATTGTACCATGCACACAACAATGGTTCTGAACCTATACTACAAGACAATGTACAATACAAACTCTATGTACATACTGAGTGTAGAGAAGGGATGATTCTACAGCAATTCACAATACAGATTATAATCTTAAGTGGGCCAGATGAAATGTTAGTCAGCTGTTTAACTTGAACGTAATCCTGACCACACCTTACTACATACACCCTCTTGCACTTGGTAAAACTGGACTCCTCCCCAACATGAAATATCTGAATGTGCATGAACACACACACACACACGCACACACGCACACACACACACACACATACTGTAATAGTGGTGCAGTTGCTTGCACTTCCCCAACACGCTCCACATTCACAAACTCTTCCACAATTGGGAGAGAAGAACCAGGCATTCTATCGACTACAACTTGCTCCTTTGGAGGAGCAACAGAGGATGAGACTGGAGGTATTCCACTGGTAGCACCTCCCTTGAAAGGAGCAACTCTGAAGCAGATTGTGAAACCATTGATATCCCTAAAGGAGGGGAAGGAATATTATATCTGGATACACAAGAGCCTCATAATGTATACATAACATATACATGCGTGTAAGTACAGTACAGCAATACATATGTAAGATTATGACATTGTATGTTCTGCATATTCAAATGTACACACGTACGTATTACATACATACATACGTACATAATTCTCTCAAATCTTAACCAAATGAGTGAGAAAGGCAACTGAAATATACATACGCATACATACATACATACATATGTACATACTATAAGCATAACATTCCATCACATAAAGGAGATACAGAGTCCAACGTACATGTACATGATACATACGTACATCTCATGTCATACTAATAAGACTTACGGTAGTCGCTTGTAGCCCTGAGGTACCTTAGCCTTGTTAACTGTACTCAGTATGACAATATCTGTGACAGCTTCTGACGCCTGGTTGATCCTTTTAAACTGCACAAACAGTGACTTGCTCGCTGAGGGAAAGACTTCTTTATCTACGCACATAAGTGTAAATAAGACTTGTGATATATGCATATAGATACACAGAATATACGTACATATGTACGTATGAATAATAATAATAACTTGAACCAATAGTACACCTTTGTATATGTATATACATACTGTATAACAGTCTATATACTAGATGGAGTAATTCAAACTCAGGTACAAAGGTGTGCTATTGGTTCAAGTAGGGTACATAAAGTGTATATACATACGTACATACATTTTATCCTAGTGCGAGGTAAGATCAGAGGCACAGCTGTGTGTTCATCCTATAGACACACAGCTGGAGGCTATCAGGCTCTCTGAACACCTGTCACAGGCGTAAGTGGATATTTAATTGATTAACACTTCAAATTTGGACCTATTCTTACAGTTGCTGGGATACAAATAAGTTGGAAAACCTTTCAGCAGGGTACATGACAATTTTAGAGATTAGACAGTCCCCTTGGGCTCCAACCCGAGGGACTATCTAATTTGTCTATTTCCCACTTACCCTGCTGAAAGGTGGTACGACTATTACATGATCAGATACGTACATACCTATAATAGTATGTTTAAAATTCATTAGACAGACTTGACAAATAAGATGGGATAACTCAGAATCCCTCAACTGTAAAATCTATTATACACGCATCTGAATGTGGGTTTTATCTACTGGCAATTCTGTCAACCAACCATTGCCCAAGGATTGGACTGGTCTACTTGCATGTACGCACACAAGATGCTCATTGCATCCTGGTTGATGGTAGATGTGTGCTTTTATAAGATATGCAGCAAATTTGCCACCAATTATCACCACTACACTAATTATAATAAATTGGTCAATTTTCACCTACGTACGTACATAATACATATGTACTACATACATGTGCATTAGTGCCACTGTGCATTTCTTATTATCTTCTTAGGGATTATCGGTACATACAACACATACTACAATAATTTTTGGTATATGTGAATAGCCCACCAAATACTCCTGCAATAGCTAATTCCACTCACTATCATCCTCTGTAGTTGCGATATTGTAGTAGTCGTGAGGAGCAGTTTGACTCCAGCTGAGGATCTTCATATCAGTCACCACTGCATGACCCTGGATGTACAGAAACAGTACCTGTATTATACTACATACTGTATACACACATCCACACACACACACACACACACACACACACACACACACACACACACACACACACACACACATACAACCACACACATTTCTATGGTATACATCTATATCAGATGTGCACACATATGCCCCACCTATAGTTATGTTCACATACATACATACTTAGGTAATAAACAGACACATACAAAACAATCAGATATACATACAAATCATATTACACATAATATTACATATATTGTATCTCATATTAAAATCTATTGCTGAAGCCCATGAAATTCTGTGCATATTAAACTGTATTGTGACCACAGTTTAGTGTATAGTACACTGTAAAAAATACATACATGATGGATACGTATATCATAGAACACATAACAATTGGAGACATTAGTTGCAAATGTACATGTTGCGTGTATACAAGGAATTTACCTCTCTTGGCGAGGGCTGTTGCTTTGTGTAAGCAAGGTAGCGTTTTGAGGATCCAATTAACTTTGATTCTCCCAAGTTCACCGATTTGCCGTCAACACCATTTTCAATCTGCGCACAAGTACACAGAGCACATGCATAAATGCACAGGAAGGCTAAAGACAGAGTAGAACCATAGGTTACTAACATGTATCATGCATTCACAACCACAACAGATTTGGGTGGGGTGGGTTGATGAAAATATATGAAATTAATATCAAACTATGGCCAGATCTCAGTTCTACCAATGTCGGGGAAGAACACTTGTATCAGGGTGTTAAAAGTACTTCGGATTACCAATTCGGAGTCACAATGTTCTCAGTAACCTATAGAACTAGTCAAACGGACGTCAAACCATCTTATCTAGGGTATATGGTCAAACTAGGGCATGATCGCCGTATACAGCATGCTGAAAGGATGGGACAAGGCACAGTTTTTCTTAGGTAATATCACAATCAAAGGATTCACTCACCACCATGTATCCTCTAGCCCCACTCTCCTTTTTGGAGTAAATATGAACGTCGCTTATCGCCTCGGCCATACTATGAGTCTATGCTATGATCTGCCTCAACACACTGATAGAGTTCCAATCCACTCTTGTGTAGTGGGCGTGCACAGGAATAAAATTACGGGGACATCCTCTACTACTATCAAAATATGGCGTCCCACGAGGGTTGGAGTATTATGTAGCTATTGGTACATGTAGTTGCTGATTTACTTCACGTAATGGCTAGTGAGCGACTGTGAGTGTAACTGATATTTTCCCGCCCCAGAACAGCCCTAGATGTCATTTGAAAGTATATTCCCGATGTGATTCCTTGCAGAGAAAGCAGAATAGCTCCCTATGTGGACGCACTGTCAAAGGATGTGATAAACATTCGAATGATCAGAGAGTTGGCTTGTTTTGGTAAGAATTTTATTAACATAGGGAAATGTGGTACATGAAAGGGCCTATGCAGACGATAGAAAGAGTTTTGTGGCGTTTTGTTTTTTGTTTCGATGCCCACATTGTGCCATATGAATACCGATAGCGGGTCGTTACACTCCATCCGTGCGTAGAATTGACGGTAATATGCAGGGAAAATATGAATAGAAGTGAAAACCTGCAATTCAAAGTAGCAGGTGACAGATATTAACCAGCGCATGTGTCTGTGTGGTAGTCAAGGACCCTCTGTGTGTGAGCAGTTAACCAAACCAAAAAGGTGTTCTGATAACTGAAATATCCATATGACTGGAGCTATGTGTGTATATGCTCCAGTGTGACCTACATGCGTGCACTTGTCAATACCTATGTACCAGTCAGCACCTTGTACAGTGTGTTAAGTCACACTGGAGCATGGAGCATGCGGAAACCAGGAAATGTTTGAATTTCAGTCCCAAAAGACCTATAAAGTATTCAATACAGATCTCTTAGCATAACTGCACCTGGTCTTGCCTGGCCAACCATTGTCCCTTGCGTCACACACATGTTCATTATTGTACATCCTTGAACATTGTCTCTTAGGAGATTTTGCAGTTTGAATACATCTGGAATAACACAGCGTAGGTTGACGAAGGGCACCTAATCAGAATTACCTTTGAATTGCAGTAAACTATTAATCTACACGAATTGATTTTTTGTAGATTTGGTTCCTTGAATGGGTTCTTGGTTGATCCTTAAATTTTCAATTCATATTATAATGAATATTGTATTTGTATAATATGTACATTTATTGAACTTATCTTAGGTTGTCCAGAAGGGAAGCGAATTAGACAAACATGTTGGAAGGTGTGTGTGTGTGTGTGTGTGTGTGTGTGTGTGTGTGTGTGTGTGTGTGTGTGTGTGTGTGTGTGTATGTGTGTGTGTGTGTGTGCATGTGTGTGTGTGTGTGTGTGCGTGTGTGTGTGAGTGTGCGTGTTAGTGTGTGTGTTTGCACACATGCTCATACATTTGCATATGTGTATGTTTCTCATACATTGATAAATGTACGTACAGTATTTTTCAAATCATAATATGCATTTATCCACATTGTGGTTGAAAAATCATTCAGAAACAAATGTATTATATATCTTATATAACAAGAATGTTAGCATACCCTTGCATACATGTGAGTTAACATACAGTAATTCTCTTTTGTACGTGTATGTCTTCATTCCAGTCTCTGACATACATGTGTGCAACCACCATGTCTTTCTGCCGTTCTCAGCTTCTACTGAACTACCTTCCTTTGGAGCGGTCCAATTGGGAGAAGCATTTGTCAGATCAACGGTAACTGAGTCATAGTGAACAGGAATACTTGTGTAGTTGATGGCCATCTCTGTGTGTAGATTGGAACCTACAGTACTGTCTGTGAACTTGATGGCCCCTTCTGTGTGTAGTATGGAACCTATAGCTCTGTCTGTGTACTTGATGGCCCCTTCTGTGTGTAGTATGGAACCTATAGCTCTGTCTGTGTAGTTGATGGCCCCTTCTGTGTGTAGTATGGAACCTATAGCTCTGTCTGTGTAGTTGATGGCCCCTTCTGTGTGTAGTATGGAACCTATAGCTCTGTCTGTGTACTTGATGGCCCCTTCTGTGTGTAGTATGGAACCTATAGCTCTGTCTGTGTAGTTGATGGCCCCTTCTGTGTGTAGTATGTAACCTATAGCTCTGTCTGTGTAGTTGATGGCCCCTTCTGTGTGTAGTATGAGGACAGCCAGGAAACAATCACTGCAGACTACATTATAGTAAACAAGTTTCAGTCCATTGTGTGTTCATGTGAGAATAGTTTATGGCTTCTAATCGCAGTTAGGTGGCTTCACTGCACCCAATGTTTGCGGCTGTTTGGAACATGTTCACATCTCATGTATGGCATTGTGTTGGTGTGTCCTTGACCATGCTTAGTAAACTATACCTGTACAATATATCTATGGCTGTGTAGCAGGGTTAACTGCAGCAAGTCCCAGTTATGTGCGTACGTACATCTGTGTGTGTGCTTTATTTGTA
>OZ026563.1:3635439-3672939 GCA_964020155.1 Chondrilla cf. caribensis
ATTTCGTGAAGAAACTGGTATTCACGAAAGTTTAATTCATGAACGCCCAATGATGTAATTGTGTGACAATCAATTAATGCGATGGGCATTGAAAATGCTAAACTTTTTTTCGCGAAATTCCCGAAATTGAGCGATTTGTGAAACTTTTGTCCCACGAAACGTTTCATCCATACGTTATATCCCAGGGGATTAGTTGTGTTGATTTTCTCATCCTTCAGACTGTGTGTATATTACATGGAGGAAACGTTAACATATATATGCAGCTATATGTACAGGCATAGTATGTTGGCATTTGTTTCTGTCAGATAATACCTGACCTCATTAGTTTCAATTGGGAGACCAACCATCAACTGATGTACGTACGTATATGTAAACTGTTCATATGTGTGGTCTTTTGCTTGAGGTGAATCTCTTCAGTTTTCTGGAGTGTTAAGAAACACAGTTTTCTTCATTGTGCACTTGTACATTATGAACCTGATATTTTGGCATTTCTAAATACTCCAGAAAACCAAAAATGCAAAACACAATCAGGAATCCCTTCTCTATCATCATAATAATATTACATTATTATGTTTGATATTTACTCCTTTCACAGCAGCTCATATACATTGATTCTTGTTTGCAGAATTACCCGAGAACAATTTCGGTTCGATCACTTATCAATGAAGCAGAGAAATTAAGAAAGCGAATAAAGAAAATGGCTGCACACGAGCTGTGATAGATGCAACTATACATAATATTTGTGTACTATACATGTCAGTATTGTGTGTCCTGCAGCGTTGTAAGGCTGCTAGATAGTGCAAGTCTAAAAGAATTATTACTTGACAATGTTTCTTATTTGGTAATAGATTTTATTCAAATAACAGCTTAGGGATAGTTAATGCATGTGCATTTGTATGCTGTCTGTATTATAATTGATAGAATTTATATTGTAATTTATATTGTAATGATTATAATGTTATATAATTCGAATTCAGGTTTATTGAGATTCAATATATTACACATATCATGTATATTAATCATATATAATATAGCAAGAAAATGATGCATTTTAACTGAGGGATTTAACTCCAAAAATAGAGTTAAAACCCTTCCTATGGCATACTCGGGGGTGAATCAACTTATGAAACAATTCCGGATCCCATCTCTGTGTGACCCGTAACTCTTGCTACATTCAGAGGTGCTTAATATTTTTTCAATGTACAGTATAGGAGAATCTAGGGAAGAAAACACTAAGCACTTTTTGCATAGCTCAAGAGGGAGAGGATGTGTCAACTTGAAATTCTGGCCAGACCTAGCTGTGGAGATGAACTAACATTCGAAAATAATTTCCATCTCCATAGCTAACCAGGAACTCAGGCTACATTCAGAGCAATATACATACTCTCCCAGACATTGAAATATTAAGCACCTCCAAATGTAGCTAGCTGGAGTTACGGACCACATAGGGAGATGGGAATTGTTCCATATGTTACAGTAACTTCATGTCCTATGCTATGTCTGGTAACAATATCAGGTTGACACACCCCCTCTCCCATGAACTATACAAGAAGGTGCTTACTGTTTATTCTCCTATGTATGTATTCTCTCCCATACATTGAAAAATATTAAGCACCTCTGAATGTAGGTGGGATTTCAGGCCACATATTGAGATGGGAATTGTTTCAGAAGTTAGTTCACATCCCCAGCTAGGTCTGTCTAAAATATCACGTTGACACTCCCCCTTCCCCATGAGCTATGCAATAAGGTGCTTAGTGTTCTCTCTCCTATACTCTCCCATACATTGGAAATATATTAAGCACCTTCCAATGTAGCTGGGGTTACTATTTAGGTTACCACAATCACAGAGCACTCAATACTTGCATGACGCTTACGTAACCACAAGAGCAGTCTGGTTACGAGTGACCCCATTAACTACTGTCAACCTACCAGTTAACCTACATTGCCTGGGAGAGTATACGTATTACACTTAATATATTGAAATGAACATACAAATGTATCTATAATCTATGTGCCATATGGACACCTGGCAAAATTTTCATCAGCAACAAAACCTATCATTTTTGT
The DNA here is from genome assembly GCA_964020155.1 of Chondrilla cf. caribensis. Classification (NCBI taxonomy): domain Eukaryota; kingdom Metazoa; phylum Porifera; class Demospongiae; order Chondrillida; family Chondrillidae; genus Chondrilla; species Chondrilla cf. caribensis. Next base: position 3,637,507 of record OZ026563.1, read on the forward strand.
TATCAAAAGGACCATAATAGTTCCAGGAGTGTGTCCGTGCATTCGTATTAGATCTATGATGCATTATGTGCACACAGGCGAGGTCGTGGTGACAAGCATAAAAATGGACATTTTGTGGCTTGTCACCACAAGGCCCATAGCACACCCAAGACGGTTTGCATGCATATGAAAGTGTGTTGGTGAGTTTGGGACAGGTACTGGGCAGCCCTTGGTGACCAGCAACGTGATGTCAAGTCACCTGAGTTATCACCACAAGGCGTATTACACTTATATTGAAATGTACATACAAATGTATAATGCTATGTACCACATGGACACCTGGCAGAATTTTCATCACCAACAATACCTATCATTTTGTTATCAAAAGGACCGTATTAGTTCCAGGAGTGTGTCCGTGCATTCGTATTAGATCTATGATGCACTATGTGCACACAGGTGAGGTCGTGGTGACAAGCATAAAAATTGACATTTTGTGGCTTGTCACCACGAGGCCCATAGCACACCCAAGACGGTTTGCATACATCCCAAATTGTGTTGGTGAGTTTGGGACAGGTACTGGGCAGCCCTTGGTGACCAGCAACGTGATGTCAAATCACCTGAGTTATCACCACAAGGCGTATTACACTTATATTGAAATGTACATACAAATGTATAATGCTATGTACCATATGGACACCTGGCAGAATTTTCATCACCAACAATACCTAACATTTTGTTATTAAAAGGACCGTATTAGTTCCAGGAGTGTGTCCGTGCATTCGTATTAGATCTATGATGCACTATGTGCACACAGGTGAGGTCGTGGTGACAAGCATAAAAATTGACATTTTGTGGCTTGTCACCACGAGGCCCATAGCACACCCAAGACGGTTTGCATGCATCCCAAATTGTGTTGGTGAGTTTGGGACAGGTACTGGGCAGCCCATGGTGACCAGTAATGTGATGTCAAATCACTTGAGTTATTACCACAAGGCGTATTACACTTATATTGAAATGTACATACAAAATTACTCAGACTCCCATACATTGAAAGTATATTAAGCACCTTCGAATGTAGCTGGAGTTACGGGCCACTTATTGAGATGGGAATTGTTTCAGAAGTTAGTTCATGTCCCCATCTAGATCTGTCTAAAATATCAAGTTGACACGTCCCCTCCCCCATGAGCTATGCAAAAAGGTGCTTAGCATTTTCTCTCCTATACTCTCCCATACACTTAAAATATATTAAACACCTTCGAATGTAGCTGGAGTTACGGGCCACATATAGAGATGGGAATTGTTTCAGAAATTATTTCCCATCTTCAGCTAGGTCTGTCTAGAATATCAAGTTGACATACCCTCTCCCCCATGAGCTATGCAAAAAGGTGTTTAACGTTTTCTCTCCTACGTACGTATATTCTCCCATACATTTAAAATAAATTGAGCACCTTCGAATGTAGATGGAGTTACGGGCTACCTATTGAGATGGGAATTGTTTCAGAAGTTAGTTGACATCTTCAGCTAGGTCTGTCTAAAATATTAAGTTGTCACACCCCCTACCACATGAGCTATGCAAAAAGGTGCTTAGCGTTTTCTCTCCTACGTATATTCTCCCATACATTTAAAATATATTAAGCACCTTCGAATGTAGATGCAGTTACAGGCTACCTATTGAGATGGGAATTGTTTCAGAAGTTAGTTGACATCTTCACCTAAGTTTGTCTAAATTATCAAGTTGACACGCCCCCTCCCTCTAGAGCTATGCAAAAAGGTGCTTAACGTTTTCTCTCCTATACTCTCCCATACATTTAAAATATATTAAGCACCTTCAAATATAGCTGGAGTTACGGGCCGCCTATTGAGATGGGAATTATTTCAGAAGTTAGTTCACATCCCCAGCTAGGTCTGTATAAAATATCTAGTTGACACCCTACCCCATGAGCTATGCAAAAAGGTACTTAGCGTTTTCTCTCCTATACGTATGGGAGAGTATAGGGAAGAAAACACTAAGCACCTTTTTGCATAGATCATGGGAGAGGGGGCGTGTCAGCTTGATATTTAAAACAGAGCTAGCCGGGGATGTGAACTAACTTCTGAAACAATTCCCATCTCCGTAGCTAACCCGTAACCCCAGTTACATTCGGAGGTGCTTAATATTTTTTCAATGTATGGGAGAGTATAGGGAAGAAAACGCTAAGCACCTTTTTGCATAGGTCATGGGACATGGGGCGTGTCAGCTTGATATTTTAGACAAACCTAGCTGGGGACATGAACTAACTTCTGAAACAATTACCATCTCATTAGGTGGCCCGTAACCCCAGCTACATTCGAAGGTGCTTGATATATTTTCAATGTATGGGAGAGTATAGGAGACAAAACGTTAAGCACCTTTTTGCATAGGTCATGGGAGAGGGGGCGTGTCAGCTTGATAATTGAAACACATCTAGCTGGGGATGTGAACTAACTTCTGAAACAATTCCCATCTCTGTAGCTAACCTGTAACCCCAGTTACATTCGGAGGTGCTTAATACTTTTTCAATGTATGGGAGAGTATAGGGAAGAAAACGCTAAGCACCTTTTTGCATAGGTCATGGGAGAGGGGGCGTGTGAGCTTGATATTTTAAAAAGAGCTAGCTGGAGACATGAACTAACTTCTGAAACAATTCCCATCTCCGTAGCTAACCCGTAACCCCAGTTACATTCGGAGGTGCTTAATATTTCAATGTATGGGAGGGTATAGGGAAGAAAACACTAAGCACCTTTTTGCATAGGTCATGGGAGAGGGGGCGTGTCAGCTTGATACTTAAAACAGAGCTAGCTGGGGATGTGAACTAACTTCTGAAACAATTCCCATCTCCGTAGCTAACCCGTAACCCCAGTTACATTCGGAGGTGCTTAATATTTCAATGTATGGGAGAGTATAGGGAAGAAAACGCTAAGCACCTTTTTGCATAGTTCATGGAAGAGGGGGCATGTCAGCTTGATATTTTAAATAGAGCTAGCTGGGGACGTGAACTAACTTCTGAAACAATTCCCATCTCCGTAGCTAACCTGTAACCTCAGTTACATTTGGAGGTGCTTAGTATGTTCTCAATGTATGGGAGAGTATAGGGAAGAAAACGCTAAGCACCTTTTTGCATAGCTCATGGGAGAGGGGGTGTGTCAGCTTGATATTTTAAACAGAGCTAGCTGGGGATGTGAACCAACTTCTGAAACAATTCCCATCTCTGTAGCTAACCCGTAACCCCAGTTACATTGGGAGGTGCTTAATATTACTTTCAATGCAAGGGAGAGTATACGTATTGAAATATACATACAAATGTATAAATTCTGTGTGCCATATAGAAATCTGGGAGAAATTTAGATTGCCAACAATATCTATCATTTTTGCTATCAAAAGGACCATATTAGTTCCAGGAGTGTGTCCGTGCATTCGTATTAGATCTATGATGCCTTATGTGCACACAGGAGAGGTCGTGGTGACAAGCATAAAAATTGACATATTTTGACTTGTCACCACGAGGCCCATAGCACACCCAAGACGGTTTGCATGCATCCGAAATTGTGTTGGTGATTTTGGGACAGACACTGGGCAGCCCTTGGTGACCAGTAACGTGATGTCAAATCACCTGAGTTATCACCACAAGGCATATTACTATAATAATAATAATAATTTTTTTCAATATATGGGAGAGTATAGGAGAGAAAACGTTAAGCACCTTTTTGCATAGCTAAAGGGGGAGGGGGCGTGTCAATATGATATTTTAGACACACCTAGCTGAAGACGTGAACTAACTTCTGAAACAATTCCTATCTCATTAGGTAGCACGTGACTCCAGCTACATTTGAAGGTGCTTAATATATTTTAAATGTATGGGAGAGTATAGGAGAGAAAACGTTAAGCACCTTTTTGCATAGCTCATGAGGGAGGGGGCGTGTCAACGTGATATTTTAGGAAGACCTAGTTGGGAACGTGAACTAACTTGTGAAACAATTCCGATCTCAATAGATGGCTCGTAACTCCAGCTACGTACATTGGAAGGTGCTTAAATTTTTTTCAATGTATGGGAGAGTATAGGAGAGAAAACGTTAAGCACCTTTTTGCATAGCTCATGGGGGAGAGGGTGTGTCAACGTGATATTTCAGACAGAGCTAGTTGGGGATGTGAACTAACTTCTGAAACAATTCCCATCTCAATAGGTGGCCTGTAACTCCAGCTACATTGGAAGGTGCTCAATATTTTTTCAATGTATGGGAGAGTATAGGAGAGAAAACGTTAAGCACCTTTTTGCATTGCTCATGGGGGAGGGGCGTGTCAACGTGATATTTCAGACAGACCTAGTTGGAGACTTGAACTAACTTGTGAAACAATTCCCATCTCAATAGGTGGCCTGTAACTCCAGCTAGCATGGAAGGTGCTTAATATTTTTCAATGTATGGGAGAGTATAGGAGAGAAAACGTTAAGCACCTTTTTGCATAGCTCATGGGTGAGGGGGCGTGTCAACGTGATACTTCAGACAGAGCTATTTGGGAACATGAACTAACTTCTGAAACAATTCCCATCTCAATAGGTGGCCTGTAACTCCAGCTACATTGGAAGGTGCTCAATATTTTTTCAATGTATGGGAGAGTATAGGAGAGAAAACGTTAAGCACCTTTTTGCCTAACTCATGGGGGAGGGGCGTGTCAACGTGATATTTCAGAAAGACCTAGTTGGAGACTTGAACTAACTTGTGAAACAATTCCCATCTCAATAGGTGGCCTGTAACTCCAGCTAGCATGGAAGGTGCTTAATATTTTTCAATGTATGGGAGAGTATAGGAGAGAAAACGTTAAGCACCTTTTTGCATAGTTCATGGGTGAGGGGGCGTGTCAACGTGATATTTCAGACAGAGCTATTTGGGAACATGAACTAACTTCTGAAACAATTCCCATCTCAATAGGTGGCCTGTAACTCCAGCTACATTGGAAGGTGCTCAATATTTTTTCAATGTATCGGAGAGTATAGGAGAGAAAATGTTAAGTACCTTTTTGCATAGCTCATGGGGGAGGGACGTGTCGTGATATTTCAGACAGACCTAGCTGAAGATGTGAACTAACTTCTGAAACAATTCCCATCTCATTAGGTGGCCCGTAACCCCAGTTACATTTGGAGGTGCTTAATATTTTTTCAATGTATGGGAGAGTATAGGGAAGAAAACGCTAAGCACCTTTTTGCATAGGTCATGGGAGAGGGGGCGTGTCAACTTAATATTTTAGACCGACCTACTTAAAGATGTGAATTAACTTCTGAAACAATTCCCATCTCAATAGGCGGCCCGTGACTCCAGCTACATTCGAAGGTGCTTAATATTTTAAATGTATGGGAGAGTATAGGTAAGAAAACGCTAAGCACCTTTTTGCATGGCTTAAGGGGGAGGGGGCGTGTCAATATGATATTTTAGACAGATCTAGCTGAAGACGTAAACTAACTTCTAAAACAATTCCCATCTCAATAGGTGGCACGTAACTCCAGCTACATTTGAAGGTGCTTAATATATATTTAATGTATGAGTGAGTATAGGAGAAAAACGCTAAGCACCTTTTTGCATAGCTCATGGGGGAGGTGGCGTGTCAACTTGATATTTACACAGACCTACCTAAAGACGTAAACTAACTTCTGAAACAATTCCCATCTTATTAGGTGGCACGTAACCCCAGCTACATTCGAAGGTGCTTAATAATATATTTTCAATGTGTGGGAGAGTATACGAGAGACAACGCTAAGCACCTTTTTGCATAGCTCATGGGGGAGGGGGCGTGTCAACTTAATATTTTAGACAGACCTACCTAAGGACGTGAACTAACTTCTGAAACAATTCCCATCTCAATCGGCGGCCCGTGACTCCAGCTACATTCGAAGGTGCTTAACATATTTACAATGTATGGGAGAGTAGAGGAGAGAAAACGCTAAGCAGCTTTTTGCATAGCTAAAGGGGGAGGGGGCGTGTCAATATGATATTTTAGACAGACCTAGCTGAAGACGTGAACTAACTTCTGCAACAATTCCCATTTCATTAGGTGGCCCGTAACCCCAGCTACATTCGAAGGTGCTTAATATATTTTAAAATTATGGGAGAGTATAGGAGAGAAAACGCTAAGCACCTTTTTGCATGGCTTAAGGGGGAGGGGGCGTGTCAATATGATATTTTAGACAGACCCAGCTGGGGACGTGAACTAACTTCTGAAACAATTCCCATCTCATTAGGTGGCACGTAACTCCAGCTACATTCGAAGGTGCTTAATATATTTTCAATGTATGTGCGAGTATAGGAGAGAAAACGCTAAGCACCTTTTTGCATAGCTAAAGGGGGAGGTGGCATGTTAACGTTATATTTTAGACAGACCTAGCTGAAGATATGAACTAACGTCTGCAACAATTTCCATCTCATTAGGTGGCCCGTAACTTCAGCTACATTCGAAGGTGCTTAATATATTTTCAATGTATGGGAGAGTAGAGGAGAGAAAATGCTAAGCAGCTTTTTGCATAGTTAAAGGGGGAGGGGGCGTGTCAATATGATATTTTAGACAGACCTAGCTGAAGATGTGAACTAACTTTTGAAATAATTCCTATCTCATTAGGTGGCACGTGACTCCAGCTACATTCGAAGGTGCTTAATATATTTTCAATGTATGTGCGAGCATAGGAGAGAGAACGCTAAGCACCTTTTTGCATTGCTTAAGGGGGAGGGGGCGTGTCAATATGATATTTTAGACAGACCTAGCTGAAGACGTGAACTAACTTTTGAAACAATTCCTATCTCATTAGGTGGCACGTGACTCCAGCTACATTCGAAGGTGCTTAATATATTTTCAATGTGTGGGAGAGTATAGGAGAGAAAACGTTAAGCACCTTTTTGCATGGCTTAAGGGGGAGGTGGCGTGTCAATATGATATTTTAGACAGACCTAGCTGAAGATGTGAACTAACTTCTGAAACAATTCCCATCTCATTAGGTGGCCCATAACCCCAGTTACATTTGGAGGTGCTTAATATATTTTCAATGTATGGGAGAGTATAGGGAAGAAAACGCTAAGCACCTTTTTGCATAGGTCATGGGAGAGGGGGCGTGTCAGCTTGATATTTTAAACAGAGCTAGCTGGAGATGTGAACTAACTTGTGAAACAATTCCCATCTCCGTAGCTACCCCGTAACCCCAGTTACATTCGGAGGTGCTTAATATATTTTCAATGTATGGGAGAGTATAGGGAAGAAAACGCTAAGCACCTTTTTGCATAGGTCATGGGACTTGGGGCGTGTCAGCTTGATATTTTAAACAGAGCTAGCTGGGGATGTGAACTAACTTCTGAAACAATTCCCATCTCCGTAGCTAACCCGTAACCCCAGTTACTATTGGAGGTGCTTAATATTTTTTCAATGTATGGGAGAGTATAGGGAAGAAAACGCTAAGCACCGTTTTGCATAGGTCATGGGAGAGGGGGCGTGTCAGCTTGATATTTTAAACAGAGCTAGCTGGGGATGTGAACTAACTTCTAAAACAATTCCCATCTCCGTAGCTAACCCGTAACCCCAGTTACATTTGGAGGTGCTTAATATTTTTTTAATGTATGGGAGAGTATAGGGAAGAGAACGCTAAGCACCTTTTTGCATAGGTCATGGGACATGGGGCGTGTAAGCTTGATATTTTAGACAAACCTAGCTGGGGACATGAACTAACTTCTGAAACAATTACCATCTCATTAGGTGGCCCGTAACCCCAGCTACATTCGAAGGTGCTTGATATATTTTCAATGTATGGGAGAGTATAGGAGACAAAACGTTAAGCACCTTTTTGCATAGCTCATTGGGGAGGGGGCGTGTCAACCTATTATTTTAGACCGACCTACCTAAAGACGTTAATTAACTTCTAAAACAATTCCCATCTCAATAGGCGGCCCATGACTCCAGCTACATTCGAAGGTGCTTAATATAATAATTATTTTCAATGTATGGGAGAGTATAGGAGAGAAAACGCTAAGCACCTTTTTGTATAGCTAAAGGGGGAGGGGGCGTATCAACATGATATTTTAGACAGACCTAGCTGAAGACGTGAACTAACTTCTGCAACAATTCCCATTTCATTAGGTGGCCCGTAACCCCAGCTACATTCGAAGGTGCTTAATATATTTTAAATGTATGGGAGAGTATAGGAAAGAAAACGCTAAGCACCTTTTTGCATGGCTTAAGGGGGAGGTGGCGTGTGAACTTGATATTTTAGACAGACCTAGCTGAAGATGTGAACTAACTTCTGAAACAATTCCCATCTCATTAGGTGGCACGTAACTCCAGCTACATTCGTGCTTTATATTTTTCAATGTATGGGAGAGTGTACAAGAGAAAACGCTAAGCACCTTTTTGCATGCCTCATGGGAGACGGGTGTGTCAACTTGATACTTCAGACAGATGCAGCCGGGGACGTGAACTAATGTCTGAAACAATTTCCATATTAATAAGTGGCCCGTAACTCCATCTACATTCAAAGGTGCTTAATAGTTTTTCAATATATTGGATAGTTTAGGAGAATAAACGTTAAGCACCTTTTTGTATAGCTCATGGGAGAGTTGGTGTGTCAACCTGATATTTGCACCAGACCTAGCTGGGGACGTGAACAACAATCCCATCTCAATAGGTGGCCCGTAACTCCAGCTTGAAAGTGCTTAATATTTTTTCAATGTATGGGAGAGTATAGGAAAGAAAAGGCTAAGCAACTTTTTTGCATACCTCCTGGGGGAGGGGGGAATTCAACTTGATATTTTAGACAGATCTTGTCGGGGATGATAACTAGCTTCAGAAACAATTTCCATCTCAATATGTGGCCTGTAACTCCAGCTACATTCGAAGGTGCTTGATATATTTTCAATGTATGGGAGAGTATAGGTCTCGCGGTGACAAGCAAAAAATGTCAAATTTTATTGCTGTCACCGTGGCCTCTCCTATGTGCACATAATGCATCATAGATCTGAAACAAATGCATGGACACACTCCTGGAACTAGTACAGTCCTTCTGATAACAAAATGATATGTGTTGTTGTTGAATAAAATTTCTTTCCAGTGCCCATATGCCACATATAATACTGCATATACTTTTGTATGTACATTCAAATATAAGCGTAATATGCCTTGTGGTGATCACGCAGGTAATTTCACATTCCTTTGCTGGTCCCCAAGGGCTACCCATTGTCCATGCCAAACTCACCAACACAATTTCGGATGTATACAGTTCGTGTTGAGTGTGCTATAGGCCTCTTGAACAAAATGATACATTTTGTTGGGGATCGAAAATTCTCCCAGGTGTTCGTCCATATGGCACGTATAATATTGCATATACTTTTGTATGTACACTCCAATATATGTGTAATATACCTTGAGGTGATCACGCAGGTAATTTCACATTCCATTACTGGTCACTAAAGGCTGCACAGTGTCCATGCCAAACTCACCAACACAGTTTCAGATGCATACACACTGTCCTGTCCACAGACACACTTCTGGAACTAGTATAGAAGAGAAATTACTCAGCACCTTTTTGCATAACTCCCGGGTGAGGGGGCATGTCAACTTGATATTTTAGACAGACCTAGGTGGGGATGTGAACTACCTTCTGAAACAATTTCCATCTCAATAGGTGGCCCGTAAACCCAGCTACATTCGAAGGTGCTTAATATTTTTCAAAGAGAAATATTTTAACCCATCTTAAGTATATAACGTGGTGTGCCAGACAGATGGATTTTGTGTGTACTAGAAACTCAGTAGTTAGTTCTGATGTCGTATGTGTTTTGACGTTGACCATTGGTAAGTCCTAGCACCTTCTGGTGTGGTGCACTCAATTGATAATTATTGATTGATTGATTGATTGATTGATATAATAAGCAAAAAGAAACAGTTACTCTTGCATGTATTGGACCCACCTGTGCCACATGTGCATAGTTTGTGCATGGGAGGGTGTGTGCAAGGCGCAGTGTGTATATTATAGCAAAGTGTATGCAGTGTAAAGGTAGTGGTATTTGTCTCATTTGGAATTGTCCAGAAGTAACATCTTCAATCCTATTTATATGCAATCACTGAAACTTACAATATAACTATATATTATATTATTCGATTCACTTATATAAAAATATCTAATAATCTCAATGCACACATTGATGCTGTACATGGTGCTAGTGCTGGTTATATTAAGTAAATCACACAATATTATCTAATGATTGTATTGTTACATATAACATGCAATGTCATTTCATTATTATAAATAAATGCACATACAGTGTATGTCAAGCATTTAAAATTATAACAATTGATAGTACGGATTCAAGGAAACAGTTATGCTTTACGTACAATATGCTATAATACATAAGATAGTATGTATAATAAAATTAATATGTTTCTTTGCAATTGAAGTCCGATAAGTTACACATCTTCCATGTCCTCTCATTCAAACTTGCACCTCTCTCTGCCACACTTTACGCGTGCCCAGGGCATCCGACGAGGACGGGGAGGTGCTTCATGCCCCGTGGCCAAGGAGAACATGCCACTTGCCACCACGCCTCAGCTGTTGATGTCATCTCGCGTGTAGTCAACATCAAGCCATCATCCCATGATATAAGGTGGTGGACTGGCTTCTCGGGAGGTCCAGATTTCAGAGCCGCGATCTTTTACGTCTGGCACACCGAGTATCACGGACGCCAGTCACCGATGTGGTCCTTTGTGACTTGATAGCTTCATGGGCCCGGAGACCCAAGAATCACGGATTTACCACCAATCCACGAACCAGAAGACAGATGAGCTGACTTCACATCGGTAATCATCAGAGTCAGGCCGGCAGGACACACATCAAACAGCGCAGCAGCTTCCTCAACGCGATGACAAGAGACTCCCCGGTAGGGCCCAAAACCTAAACTAGTGTAGCATGTCTGGACCCTACTATAGCCGCATGCGCATGCTGTGTGCATAGGAGGGTGTGTGCAAGGCGCAGTGTGTGCATAGTAAAGTGTATGCAGCGTAAAGGTAATGCATGGCACGGCCTAACTTACGTGCGCCCGAAGGCAATAATAAAGGAAAAAGGGTGGTGAGCAGAGAGCCGCGTGGTTCCGACAACATAGCCTTCGTAGGACCTACTTACAGGACCCCTAGGGGAGACTAGCCGACCATGATCCCAGGCACCGCCCGCCTCCGAAGAGGACGGACGCCCAAACCTCGTCCGAGAACACTCGAGAGACCCGACGACTCACAGGAGACCGGGACGTGTGAACTCCATGCGTGATCTAACAGCGAACCGAAGAAGGAGAGGGTAGAACAGCTAACCACGCTTGCGCTCGGGGCACCCCCTCCAATTCGAATCCTCCAGCATCTGCAGCTTCCCCAACACGGATCTACTCACGAAGAAAATGGACGCGACGTGATCTTTTATAGCTCGAGGTTCGAGGTTTGGCGGTTCCCAAACGATGAATATTGATTTGACCGGTGCTATGTGATGTTGTGCCAGACCCTAGGCGCCAGCAATGGCAGACGCTTGACTCTAGCCATGATTGTCACTTTCTCACAACATGCTCTGAACACTAAACAAACATCCCATTTCTAAATAAACATATGTTTCAAACTATAAACATACATGTTTCAAACTATAAACAATCATGTTCCAAACTTCAAACAATCGTGTTCCAAACTGTAAACAAACATGTATACCGTTTCCATTCAGGCTGTAATTTCTATGTACTATGTGTATGGATGTGCATGTGCATGTGCTGTTAGATGTGCATGTGCATGTGTGTTGTGTGGAAGATGTGTGTGTGTGTGTGTGTGTGTGTGTGTGTGTGTGTGTGTGTGTGTGTGTGTGTGTGTGTGTGTGTGTGTGTCTGTGTGTGTGTGTGTGTGTGTGTGTCTGTCTGTCTGTGTGTGTGTGTGTATGTGCGTGTGTGTGTGCGTGTGTGTGTGCGTGCATGCATGTGTGTGTGTGCCTGCTTGCCTGACTGACTGCCTGCATTCATGTGTTCCTGAATGTGTGTGTATGGCACATCTTGCTATCACATGGATACTGGTGGATCTGTGGTGACCAGTAATAAATTTAACTAGCTATTCACCACCAGCTCCATAGTAGATGCAGGAGAGTGTACATGCATTAGTATTTGTGTTATTAATTTTGATATGTATACTTGTATATACAATGATGTTTGTAAATGTCTACTATGATGGTAAACACAATGATATAGCATGCATTTAACATCACTGACTCCATTTGGTGCATTACCACACATATGTATGCATGATATATGTGTGTGAGTGCATGTATGTGCATGTGTGTACATATGGATGCAAGTATGAGTCTGCAGTGCATATATTATTGTGCATGAGCATGAGTGTGTGTAGTACATACATTATTGGTTATAATCCTATTATGTAGCCGGAGTATCATAATTTGTGACAATTCTTTTGGTGCAGTGGACCTCCTGGCAAAGCAGCATAAGGGAACCTCTTTTTGCAATTGAAGTCGGCCATGTATGAATCTGCAGCTACAGTGTGACATTCTAATAAATAATTTATATCGGCAATGCTTTATTATACCTGATTGTATAATGTCAATTTACTGTTAAACATGATCTATTATTATCACATTCTGCATAATACACAACTTGCGTATATACATGCTGCAAGAGTACTCATTGTATGTGTGATTTGATATCGATAACAAAGAGTAAATGTCCAATAATTACCTAAATGTAGCTAACTCGTAACCCCAGCTACATTCAAAGGTGCTTAATATATTTTCAATGTATGGGAGAGTATTGGAGAGAAAAACTAAGCACCTTTTGTATAGCTCATGGAGGAGGGGGCGTGTCAACATGATATTTTAGACAGACCTAGCTGGGGACGTAATTTAACTTCTGAAACAATTCCCATCTCAATAGGCGTCCCGTAACTCCAGCTACATTCGAAGGTGCTTAATATATTTTTAATGTATGGGAGAGTATAGGAGAGAAAACGCTAAGCACCTTTTTGCATAGCTGAAGGGTGAGGGGGTGTGTCAACTTGATATTTCAGATAGACCTAGCTGGGGACATAAACTAACTTCTGAAACAATTCCCATCTCAATAGGTGGCCCGTAACTCCAGCTACTTTCGAAGGTGCTTAATATATTTTCAATGTATGGGAGAGTATAGGAGAGAAAACGCTAAGCACCTTTTTGCATAGCTGAAGGGAGAGGGAGCGTGTCAACTTGATGTTTTAGACAGCCCTAGCTGAATACGTGAACTAACTTCTGAAACTATTCCCATCTCAATAGGTGGTCCGTAACTCCAACTACATTAGAAGGTGCTTACTATATTTTTAATGTATGGGAGAGTAAAGGAGAGAAAACGCTAAGCACCTTTTTGCATAGCTCATAGGGAAGGGGGCGTGTCAATTTGATATTTTAGACAGACCTAGCTGGGGACATGAATGAACTTCTGAAACAATTCCCATCTCAATAGATGGCATGTAACTCCAGCTACATTCAAAGGTGCTTAATTTTTTTCAATGTATTTGCGAGTATAGGAGAGAAAACGCTAAGCACCTTTTTGCATAGCTGAAGGGGGAGGGGGCGTGTCAACTTGATGTTTTACACAGACCTAGCTGACGACGTGAACTAACCTCTGAAACAATTCCCATCTCAATAGGTGGCACGCAACTCCAGCTACATTCAATGGTGCTTAATTTTTTTCAATGTATGGGAGAGTATAAGAGAGAAAATGCTAAGCACCTTTTTGCATAGCTGAAGGGGGAGGGGGCGTGTCAACCTGATGTTTTAGATGCACCTAGCTAACGATGTGAACTAACTTCTGAAACAATTCCCATCTCAATAGGTGGCCCGTAACTCCAGCTACTTTCGAAGGTGCTTAATATATTTTAAATGTATGGGAGAGTATAGGAGAGAAAACGCTAAGCACCTTTTTGCATAGCTGAAGGGTGAGGGCGCGTGTGAACTTGATGTTTTAGGCAGACCTAGCTGAAGACGTGAATTAACTTCTGAAACAATTCCCATCTTAATAGATGGCATGTATCTCCAGCTACATTCAAAGGTGCTTAATATATTTTCAATGTATGTGTGAGTATAGGAGAGAAAACGCTAAGCACCTTTTGCATAGCTGAAGGGGGAGGGGGCGTGTCAACTTGATGTTTTAGATAGACCTAGTTGGGGACATGAACTAACTTCTGAAACAATTCCAATCTCAATAGGTGGCATGTAACTCCAGTTACATTCAAAGGTGCTTAATTTTTTTTCAATGTATGGGAGAGTATAGGAGAGAAAACGCTAAGCACCTTTTTGTATAGTTCATGGAGGAGGGGGCGTGTCAACATGATATTTTAGACAGATCTAGCTGGGGACGTAATCTAACTTCTGAAACAATTCCCATCTCAATATATGGCACGTAACTCAAGCTACATTTAAAGGTGCTTAATATATTTTCAATGTATGTGCGAGTATAGGAGAGAAAAACTAAGCACCTTTTTGCATAGCTCATGGAGTAGGGGCGTGTCAACATGATATTTTAGACAGATTTAGCTGGGGACGTAATCTAACTTCTGAAACAATTCCCATCTCAATAGGCGTCCCGTAACTCCAGCTACATTCGAAGGTGCTTAATATATTATCAATGTATGGGAGAGTATAGGAGAAATAACGCTAAGCACCTTTTTGCATAGCTGAAGGGGGAGGGGGCGTGTCAACTTGATGTTTCAGACAGACCTAGCTGGGGACATGAACTAACTTCTGAAACAATTCCCATCTCAATAGATAGCATGTAACTCCAGCTACATTCAAAGGTGCTTAATTTTTTTTCAATGTATTTGCGAGTATAGGAGAGAAACGCTAAGCACCTTTTTGCATAGGTGAAGGGGGAGGGGTCGTGTCAACTTGATGTTTTAGATAGACCTAGCTGACGATGTGAACTAACTTCTGAAACAATTCCCATCTCCGTAGCTAGATAACCCGTAACCCCAGTTACATTCGGAGGTGCTTAATATTTTTCAATGTATGGGAGAGTATAGGGAAGAAGACGCTAAGCACCTTTTTGCATAGGTCATGGGACATGGGGCATGTCAGATTGATATTTAAACAGAGCTAGCTGGGGATGTGAACTAACTTCTGAAACAATTCCCATCTCCGTAGCTAACCCATAACCTCAGTTACACTCGGAGGTGCTTATTATTTTTTCAATGTACGTATACTCCCCGATATGCACATGTTTCAGAAGTTAGTTCACGTCCCCAGGTTGGTCTGTCTAAAATATCACGTTGACGCGTCCCCTTCCCCATGTGCTATGGAAAAGGTACTTAGTGTTTTCTCTCCTATACTCTCCCATACATTGAAAAATATTAAGCACCTTCGAATATAACTGGAGTTATGGGCCATCTATTGAGATGGGAATTGTTTCAGAAGTTAGTTCACGTCCGCAGCTAGGTCTGTCTAAAATATCAGGTTGACAAGCCCCCTCTCCCATGATCTATGCAAAATGGTGCTTAGCATTTTCTTTTCTATACTCTCCTATACATTGACAATATATTAAGCACCTTCAAATGTAGCTGCAGTTACGAGCCACCTATTGAAATAAAAATTATTTCAGAAGTCAGTTCACGTCCCCGACTAGATCTGTCTAAAATATCAAGTTGACACGCCCCCTCTCCCATGAGCTATACAAAAAGGTGCATATAGCTGTTCTTCTTTCCTATACTCTCCCATACAGTGAAAATACATTAAGCACCTCCAAATGCAGCCAGAGTTACGGGCCACATATGTATGGAGATGGGAATTGTTTTGTAAGTTAGTTCATGTCCCTGTCTAAGTCCCATGAAAGTATCAGGTTGATATGCTCCCTCCCCCATGAGCTATACGAAAAGGTGCTTAGCGTTTTTCTCCTATACTCTCCCATACGTACATACATTGAAAAAATATTAAGCACCTCCAGATGTAGCTAGAGTTACGGGCCACATAGGGAGATGGGAATTGTTTCATATGTTATTTCATGTTCCCAGCTAGGACTGGTGAAATTATCATGTTGACACGCCCCCTCTCCCATGAGCTATACAAAAAGGTGCTTAGCGGTTCTTTTCTCCTATATTCTCCCATACAGTGAAAATACATTAAGCACCTCCGAATGTAGCTAGAGTTATGGACCACATACAGAGATGGGAATTGTTCCATATGTTACTTCATGTCCTCTGCTATGTCTGGTAAAAATATCAGGTTGACACATTCCCTTTCCCATGAGCTATACAAGAAGGTGCTTACTGTTTTCTCCTATACTCTCCCACACATTGAAAAATATTAAGCACCTCGAAATGTAGCTAGAGTTACAGGCCACATATGGAGATGGAAATTATTTCATAAGTTAGTTCATGTCCCTGTCTAAGTCTCATGAAAATATCAGGTTGACATGCTCCCTCTCCAATGAACTATATGAAAAGGTGCTTAATGTTTTCTTCTATACTCTCCCATACATTGAGCACCTCCAAATGTAGCTAGAGCTACGGACAACATAGGGAGATGGGAATTGTTTCATATGTTATTTCATGTCCTCTGCTATGTCTGGTAAAAATATCAAGTTGACATGCCCCCCCCCCTCCCATGAGCTATATGGAAAGGTGCTAAGCATTAATATTTTTTCCTATTCTCTCCCATACATTGATCTAATATTAAGCACCTCCAAACATAGCTGGGGTTACGGGCCACGTATTGAGATGGGAATTGTTTCAGCATTTAGTTCATGTCATCCGCTATGTCTGGTAAAAATATCAGGTTGACATGCCCCTAGCTCTCCCATGAGTTAGGCTAGATGGTGCTTGGCATTTTATTCTCCTATTCTCTATAGCTCCCATACATACGTAATATAAAATATTAAGCACCTCTGAATGTAGCTAAGATCATGGGCCACATATTGAGCTGGCCATGGGAATTGTTTCAGTATTCAATTCATGCCATCAGCTAGGACTGGTGAAAACGTCACGTTGACACATTCCCATCCCATTGAGTTATGTGAGAAGGTGCTTAGCATTTATTCTCCTATACTCTCCCATACATTAAAAAATATTAAGCACCTCCAAATGTAGCTGGGATTACAGGCCACATATTGAGATAGGAATTGTTCCAGCATTTAATTAATGCCATCAGCTAGGTCTGGTGGAAATATCAGTTGACACGCCTCCATTCCTAGGAGTTATGCAAAAAGGTGCTTAGCATTTTATTCTCTTATTCTCTCCCATATACTGTACATAATATTATTATAATAATATAGCACCATACTTTCCAAAAATAGAGAATATAAAACACCTAATGGCAGAGGGGTCGTTTCAAGCCGATATTTGGTCATAAGAGGCCATGCAGGGTGACCAGCAACAAAAATAACCTCGTTAATATAACAGTCACCACCTGTGGTCTGCAGCACCTCTGTATATTATATTATGTATAGTAGTGTACATGTACATGTACGAGTACAGTATTGGTGTTAATATGACATTGTGTTAATGGACACTGGCAAGACCATGGTGGTCAGTGACAGAGAATACCATTTCATCTGTCACCATGGAGTCTGTATACATAGCACTTCTATCAAGGTGTAGATGCATGAATATCAGTGAACATGTTATGTGTCATATGAATACTATATATAATATATCAAATACAAATAATGTTAAAAGTATGTAACGGATGCTATTTCTTGTCAAATGAGGGCATAATTAGCGGTAGGACATCGAGATCAACTGCAAACTCGCTTGCTTTCCATGGTGAGTGATGGGGGGGAGATCCAGCATCCAGATGGTAATGTTGCTGGAACCTACGTATGTACGTACAGTACACCATAATATCATGGCCAAAATACTATAGGAGGCATGTGTATGTGGAGCTGCTATGCATGTATTGCATACGTATGCACGAGAGAGAGAGGGGGGAGTCACTCACGTGCAAGCTATTCTTCTCAAAGCCAAGTGGATGACTTTCAGAGGGATTTGTGAGTTGAAGAGGGACTTTGGTGAAGGGAGGGCCAATTCCTTGAGATCAGCATTTAATTTGCACAGGGCATACAATGTGAGGTGAACTGAAAGACCAAAGTGGAAGATATGAACAACTTGACCCACAAATAACTGAATAAGTAACAAGTGTAGAGCAGCCAGAACAACATGGTAATTTACTAAACTGTGCAACACACACACACACACACACACACACACACACACACACACACACACACAAACTGTACATATCGCACACACACAAGCAGATTGTCACACAACATTCGATCCCCCTATATTTCCAATCCTCCTGGATCAATTATTGTAGAAATATTCAATCTAAAATCCTGAGTACTACTTAAATATTGGCAATACTGTAACTACAAGAGTGAGTAGAATCATGAACGGAAAATAATAATTAGAATATCACAACATGATCTTGTCTGAACCTTAGTAATCAGATTAAGAATTGGGGTTGCTTTACAGATGTTATGGTAGGAAGTGTACAAAATTAGCACCACTAAACATCAAAATTAGCGCTGGGAATCAGTTGTAATTTCCAAATCGATTATCAGTACATATTAACTGATTGATTAATCAATTAATCACTGGGGGTAATTAAGTGGGCATAACCGGAAACTTCCCCACTTCATTGGACTGAGTAGACATCCAATAGACGTGAAGTACAGTACGTACATAGAGTCCTTTTGGCATTTCAAGTACAAATAGAACCCATGGAGTGAAGGTTCTGGGTAAAAAGGTGGGGGTGGCTTCCTGTTCCACTCAGTTTTGAAATAAAAATCGATTGATTGATCAATTAATCGATTAATTGTCCCAGCACTAATCATAACACATGTTGACAAATAGAATAACAGCAGGGAATGCCCTAGATTTTGGAAACAGTGGAATCAAATTTGAAAGATTTGAAAGATTATTCAGATAGATACATAGATCATAGATAGAACATACATAGTTCCATGTCTACTACTGTAGCAATGACGACATTCATACTGTATACGCATGGAAACAAACAAACAAAGCATACATACACACATGCAAATGTACAGAGAAAACTTTACATATACACACATGAAACATATTATTAAGCATGATAAAAACATTTAAAAATGATCAAGGATGTAGTGATAACAAGCAAAAAAAGGGAAAGAACAAGGTAGGGATGATCGGAATGAGAAGACTGTCGGAGTGAGCAGCATGTCGGAATGAGAAGACTGTCGGAATATAACAATCCCTATATCAACAGCAGTTATTGCTTGTGCAATACACAGTATTCTGTCTGCAGCTGTTGAATGCTTGGGGTGAATACTTGTCCATAGGCGATATTTTTGCGAATCTGTGATGTATGCGTGATACAGGCCGCCATGTTTTTTTTCGCGTCATCCCTACATATAGAGTGCTATCGCACTCTATGATGGAGAAACATGCACACAAACATACAGACAACACATGACTACATGTAGAGCTTACCTATTCCATGCTGGCTTGATTGCTCTTCAATGAACACCTTGCCAGGGTCAACAAACACTAAATCCTCATTTGAACTTGAAGACACATTAGAGACAATTTGCTCTGCCAATTCACTTTCTCCTTCAAATGAAACCTATGAATGGGACAAGAAGAATAACATGTTAAAGAATATAACAGCTTCCAGCAACGGTGATTTTGTACGTACAAGTACATACATATATACAGCACCTACCGTATACACTTTAATTTCACAGGGTTAAACTTTCACAGATTGCCAGTTGCACAATTTATGTGTTTTTATTTCTTTGGTTTGTGATATAACTGCACACCCATTGCCCGTCTTGTCTAAATTTTCGAGAGATGAAACTCACACAGATGGCTACTGATCCGCAAAAACTGCAAAAGTTTAACCCCACGAAAGTTAAAGCTCATACAGCATTGGATTCTCCATCAGAGGAAAAAATACACACATGTACATACATACTAGTGTTTGGATGATTAATTGATTTATCAATCCCTCCATCAATCGATTTCATTTCAAATATAGTCATCATTAGTAGTGCAAGCAAATTGACCAATCACAAGTAGTAATCAAGAGAGTATACCAGAAGCCACCCCACCTCACAATTCTCCACTTCCACTCAATGCGTTTGATTTGTTTGAGAGTATACCACTTGAAAAGGGAAAAAGGCTCTCAAGACCCCACATCAAGTCCATCAGGTGACTACTGAGCCTAATAAGGTGGAAGTGGTGGCTGGCTGCACCCACTTAGTTGCTTCTTGCAATGAATCAGTTATATTACTATACATTGAGAATAGATTTGAAAATTCCAGCCGATTCTCAGCACCAATAGGTACATACCAAAGTACAATATTGCAAAGGCACTCTATCTACATACATGTACACACACATATCAAGCACAGCATTTACATACATTGTCTGCTACCAAGTCTTCCAGAGCAGCAAAGTCCTTCCGCAGGATTATGTCAGACATTTTCATTGCAGCCTGGAATCAGAGTAGAAGGGGAACTGACATTGAAACTGCCAACCCGTGGTTACAGAACCAATGATAATGATAATGACCTTAGGGCAGGTAGAAAGGACACAAAATAGACACACAGCAGGTCTGTAGCCAGCTTTCCAGGTGGGGAATTCCATTTTCACCCAATATGTGTACATTGGCCATCATTTGTCCTCTTTTAGAGTCTTTGTGGTGTTAACATGCAATACAAATGGCTACCTTCTCAAGACAGGCCCTGCTGTTCCTGATTAGGACCAGTTTATGAATAAATAGCACACCTTTCTCTCTAATTAAGACTCTAAGAGTCATTTGAAATGAATTTTCAATGTTGACAGTCAAGATAGTTTGGAAACCCAACTCTAGAGCAATATAGTATTATACTGTAGTAAAAAATTGAAAGAAGTAAATTGAGGTGGTTCAATCAAACCCTTTGAAACTCCCTCCCTCTGGCTACCGGCATTTGCTGCACGTTATACAGTGGAACCCACTCAACACAACTCTCCTAATGCAAAATTGTAGTTACTAAACAGCTATTTTCTCTTCCAACAACAACCCTGTGCATGCTGATGGGTGTTCTTGATTGAGATAATAATCTGTTTACATGAATACAATTAGATTTGGCTGGTAGTCCACTGCATAGTATAGAGTATCTATGCTTGGAGTTTGGGTTGAGTGGTTTCACCTGCACACAGTATGGTCTATAATCTACATGCAACAGTGTATTAGTCTCACCAAGCCACCATAATGATAAAACTCTTGTTCATCGAAATCTTCATCAAGGTAAGCCTTCTTCTTAGCGTCCGTCAACACTGACGAAAAGAACTGTCTTTTAAGTGAACGCGGGAGCCATCTCAAAAGTAAAGGTACAACCTTATTGCTTGCCAATTTCTTGTCCACAGATGAAAAGTTTATCTTGTGGTAATAAACAAAAGCAGGCTCCTTTACGTCCCGGAACTTCCCTTCGACGGCTTCTTCGTCTGGTACGGTTATCTTCAAGGAAGAAGTGGAGGTCATCGACAATTCTATTCCAGGTTGTATCTTGCAGTTTAAATTAGTGCTGGTATCAGCAGTTCCTTTTGGGGAATCCTCTGGGTCATTATCCTGTTCCGGATCAGTATTAGTGGACCCAAAGCTTCCTGATCTAGAAGTCTCCTTAAGCTTTCTCCGTTCACCTCTCAAATATGACGAATGAGAGAATTGAGAGAATTGAGAGTGTATACGAGTGTTCGAACTTTGTTTGGATAGTCGAAATAATCGTGCAAAGATGCTAAAGTTGAAGCCAGCGGACAGCCATCGATCAACCTTAAGATTCAAATTTACACACTGTCTGGCAGCCATTTTACACAGGGACTTGTTGATTGCGCAATCATCTGGCTGCATGGTATTGCGCAAACACAGATAGAATGTACATTGAAAAGCTCAAGCTCAAGAATTGAAGTAGGATGTGTGTGTTTTGGAGGTTTGATTGAGACCCAAGATGGCGGAGCAGATTTACCAAAATGGTTCCAACGATATCCCGCTCATCAACCAGATGGCAGTCCTATCACAAAGCGAACCAATGCCAGAACACTCCATCCCTGTTCGAGGTTACGATTTTAGTTCTGGAGTAGACTACCATATGCTGCTACAGTCCTTCAAGACAACAGGTTTTCAGGCCACCCACTTCGGTATGGCAGTCGAGGAGCTAAACAGAATGGCAAGTACATGAATACGGGGTAACTGTCGTCAGTTTTGCTACTGTGTATATACCTGTACTTCTTCCACAGCTTGTGTGTAGAGGACACGCAGTCCCCGAGGGAGCCATCAAGGAATCCCTGCTCGACGAGGGGTGTCGCCCGGTGACAAACTGTACCGTCTTTCTGGGGTACACGTCCAACCTCATCTCTGCCGGCACTAGGGAAACAATCCGTTACCTCGTGAAGAACAACATGGTGAGGCCCTGCTGAAACCCGAGTTTGAGTGCTGTTGGCAACTCCCTCTGTGCTGCATCCAGCACCTATGGGTGCCACATATCCTTGCTTGTTCTCTAACAATAAGTCTATCATTATAGGCTGCACGTATACCTGCTGTGTTCGGTACATGTTGCATGTTTGATCGACTGTACCTCTATGTTCTGTCCCTATTGAATCAATCAGAATGTATATGTCCTTGGTACGAATGCACATCCAACCTCAGTAGACCAAATTTGCAGCTATCTGACTTAGATATGAAGTGTCCACCAATAAAACTGTGAGTTCCTATACCTGTTAACTCTCCACCTCTATTTTACAAATTCCCAATGCCGATATAATGCATATGCTTCACATGTGGTGGGGTGTTTTGAGGTATTTGTGAAAAAAAAATCTGCTGGACCTGAGGCTGCGGTTTAGGGATTGTGTACTGTGTTATTACGTAGGTGTGTGTTCTCTAGGCAGAGGAATCCATGTACACTATGTGTATGTATACATATGCATGTACATTGCATATGATATGCACTTTGGTGTACCTACTATTGTAAACCACAAGTCCTGTTGGTATACGTATTCAATGACACACTTCAAAGGATTGCTCTTGAAATTCAACACCACTCGTTTGTGGAATGATCAGTTGATTGCATACTTTCAATGATCCTTGGTATCGCTTATCCTTCAAAGGAATGTTTATTGTGCCAATGTATGATTGCAGCTGTAGGTCTTCCTACCTGCAGAAGAGGTCACTGCATGTTCTCTACAATGCAGCTTTCAAGTGACAGACACTGAATATGTGTGTGGTTGTGGTATGCGTTGATCACTTCCGAATGTGTGTACTGTGATTAATGTAAATGTTTTCACTCAATTGAATTTAAAACCATCAAATTACAGTGATATCTGGTTAATCCAATTGCATCTTTCCATATTAAATGTGCCCAATCAGCTAGGTGATGGATAAATGGAGGTTCATTGCATGTCCATGATTTTGTTAAGATAACAAAGTGGTGATGGAGAAATGAGGTTTTGGTGTTTGATGAACCAGGGGTGACTATATACGTACAATATGACAGCCTATTCATCCATATTTACTAATATTAATGCATTGTTGGTACTAATATCATCAGAATGATAATTCACAAAGACCAACATTTCTTGTTGAAGATTTAATATTATATGTTTGGATAGCTGGGATTGGAATACAGATTTTCCTTGTAGCCTGACTGTGTTATTAGATCTGAATTCAAAATTATGTACGTACTGTATAATGTATGATATACAAACGTTCTCTAAACCTTTAAACCCAATCCTCTCCAACATAGGTTGACTGCATAGTCACAACAGCAGGGGGAGTTGAGGAGGACTTCATCAAGTGTCTAGCTGATACATATCTTGGGGATTTTCATCTTTCAGGACGAGAGTTGAGGAAGAAGGGCATCAACCGAACAGGCAACCTTCTGGTCCCTAATGAGAACTACTGCAAGTTTGAGGACTGGTTGAAGCCTATATTGGCCACCATGCTCGAAGAACAACTCAAAAATGTGTGTGTGTGTGTGGGAGGGGGGTCTTGTGCATGCACATGTGTGTGAATGTGTGTGTTGTGTGTGTGTTGTGTGTGTGTGTGTGTGTGTGTGTGTGTGTGTGTGGGTCTTATGCATGCACATGTGTTGTGTGTGTGTGTGTGTGTGTGTGTGTGTGTCTGTGTGTGTGTGTGTTTGTGTGCGTGTGTGTTTGTGTGTGTGTGTGTGCACGTGTGTAGCAATAATTGTTCACATTACAGCAAATTCCTGTCCATCAGAGTTATGAGGTACATTCACCTTACCACAAACATATATAGCAGATGTTCCTGACCAGTTTTTGTGGGAATTTCAGTAACCTTTCTATAATACCGAGTTAGACAACATGTATTATAATAATATTTATATAATTATACATATGTTTTTATGTTTTTATGTATAAATCACATTCAAACGTTCAATTAAGGGATGTACTCACCTCCTGGCCCATGAATTCTCCTCAGTATAGCAGGAAATGTCCATTATTGACTTCTTTCTTCAGGAAATCAGCTGGACTCCATCAAAATTTATTTCTCGCCTTGGAAAGGAAATAAATAATCCAGATTCTGTGTATTATTGGGCTTATCAGGTGTGTGTGTGTGTGTGTGTGTGTGTGTGTGTGTGTGTGTGTGTGTGTGTGTGTGTGTGTGTGTGCATGCATGAGCTGTGTGCTTGTATGTGTTTACAAATTTGTATGTATATGTGTTTGTGTCAATTCAATTGCACCTCCAGAACAACATCCCTGTGTTCTGTCCTGCGCTAACAGATGGATCTATAGGAGATGTCCTGTATTTTAACAGTTACTCAAACCCTGGACTGAAACTGGATATAGTGGAAGGTGTGTGTGTATGTGTGTGTGTGTGTGTGTGTGTGTGTGTGTGTGTGTGTGTGTGTGTGTGTGTGTGTGTGTGTGTGCATATGTATAACATGTACATGTACATGTACGTAACATGCTCTCTGTGTTTGTATGGATGTGTTTGCACTTTCACATTGTATTCACTATTGTATTGTGTTCTTAACAGACGTTAGGCTCATCAATAGAGTAGCCTCGCGCTCTGTCAACAGTGGGATGTTCATCCTGGGAGGAGGCGTGGTCAAACACCACATTTGTAATGCTAATCTCATGGTGAGTGTCATCGGGTCCACATAAATACAGTTGTGATGTTATGAATCAGTGGACATGGATCCAGCATAGTATATTTACCCTCATGGATGTCAACATTTCACTTAACCTTGGAAAAGAACAGCTGAACATAGTGATATATTAGTGCGATGAATGATTAAATTTTATTGTTATTATTAATTGCTGAATCGCTGAAATTTCTTGGTTGTAGTTTTAGTTATTGTTGAATGACCCCAATAACAATTAGTTGCAGTTCATTTGTTGCATAATGTTATGTAGTTGTTCACATTCTGATTTTCTGCCAAACATGTCAATGGTCTCCATTTCTGTCAATGAATACAGGGACATTATCTAATTTGTTAAAGCAGGAATTTGAAATACGTAGTGGCATTGCTACCTCTGATGAAGCATTAATATGACCCCATTGAATTTCAGTTAGATATAAGCATATATTTATAGTGTAGTTATGGTTGAAGGATACTTCTACAACATTTTAAATTTTTATTCTGTCAGTTTACTAAAATTCATATCATAACTATGGTGTACTGTCAATTTCAGCTTTGGCAATAGGTTAACCAGCTCACTGGTACAAGGCTGGCTCGTTTGGTCCTATGAGAAGACATGTACATACAGGAGCAGGAATAGTTCGCTATTTTATGTGTTGATTATCGTTTGTATTTTGTGTATTGTGCAGAGAAATGGTGCAGATTTCTCCGTGTTTGTGAACACTGCTTCCGAGTTCGACGGGAGTGATTCCGGAGCCAGACCAGACGAGGCCATTTCTTGGGGGAAGATAAGACCAACTGCAAACCCTGTCAAAGTTAGTGTCGCATGCGTGCTAGAGGGCTGTGCCGAATTGGTGCGGGTGAGGGTGAATCCAGAGGGAGCTCCACAGGGCCGTAGGTGCCCAACTAATGAGACAAACTGTGTATTGAAATGTCCAGCTGTTTAAACTGTGGAGTTGTACTCCAGTATTCTACCTTTGTTATGGAATCGCTAGCTTGCCCTGGATCCGCCATTGGTAGGTGTAGTCAGGTAAGGGCTCGGTGAAGCACGTATCCCTAGGCCCTAAACATTTGAAGATACTCCAGGAAAAATTAGAAAATGTAATAAATAAACATATAATTATGATTAACAAGTCCACATGTATGAATCTCTCCCAATCAAGTCCAATATTGGTAGTCCAATGTAATTGTTGGTTAAAAAATGTTGTTGTATGGTTGTGGTTAACATCAAAGGAAAAAGTGTGCATTGTTTTTTGTAATTGCACACTTTTTTGACCTTTTCAACCACAAGTGTGCTCGATTAGTAATTGTCAGCTTTATGCGCCCATGTTATCATAACAATCTGAATCATTGTAACAATTGTGTTTATTCTGAAGGAGGTGGAACTCCGAATCGGCGAAAAAATTAACAGGCTTGCTCGGTTTCATGGCTCTGATGCGCCGCTGAATTGCTATTAAAAGAACGCGGAGGATTTTCGGAGAATAAGTCGTCGCGCCGTCTTATTTCCTTGCCTCCGTCACAAATGAACCAAGCCAATACGCAAGAGTGGCTTTCTTTTCAGTCATTAGCACGTTTTCAGGGCACTTCGCTTGAGGCTTGTGTTTATTCCGTTCTTCAACCCATGCAGCAAAGGTTTTGCCGGAGACCACACGATGTAGCTAGATAGCTGTGTGTTGTTGGGTTGAAAAAGTTTGGACATAATCGCGAAGTCGTCGTCGTCGATATCGAAGTTGAAACGCCTAGATGGCAGCACATTTCGAAGTCATTTCAGCCATAGCAGCTACTGAAAAACAGGTACCAACCTCCCGCCAGAAAACTAAGCGCTAGAGGGCGCATACAACAAGTAAGTTATTGTATGACCAATTGTGCATTGGCGCCTTATTGCACTCGCCCTCGGGCGCTTCGCGCCCTCGGGACTCGAGCAATAAATGCGCCAATGCACAATTGGTCATACAATAACTATTACATACTAAACAATGTGAAGACCGGAGTTAATAGATACTTCATGACTCATAGGTAACACGCATACCGACAGGCAAAGTTAACCCTTACCAAGTATATACAGTGAATTCACGTTAATCTGCCACAATTCGTTTTCAAAGAATATGGTTGGCTATTAATGAATCTGGCGGATTAACTGGATATTCATTGGTACTTGTACATTATATTGGTACTGAGAAATTGTGGCAAATTAAAAGGTTTGGTGGATAAAACGGTGGCGGATTGACAAGAATTCACTGTACACACATGTAATAGGACAGAGTATATGCATTAAGAGTGACAGATCTACAGATGTCATTGTAATGCAATCCCATGTACTTGAGGTGAGAGTGTGTTGCAAAATTATTGTCGAGTTATTTCCCTTTTTTTGTAGGTTTATGGCGAAGCTACTATTATATTTCCTCTTTTGGTAGCAGAAACGTTTGCAAGAAATTACAAACCGCCTCCGGGTATGGTGCCCGCCAAATCCTCCTAATTTATATTGAACTATAGCCACTCAATTTGAATATACTTTCATCAATTTATATATTCTTAAGTATACAACCGAACGCTATTTATATATGTACAAGAACATGTATAATACTGTATAGTACACGTAATATTGTGTACATAATAAACTGTGGCGCGGCAAATGGGTGCTCGCTCCAGCAACTTGGGACGCTCTGATTCTGCTACTTCTCGAGATGGTACTTCGCACCAAGAACCGAAGAAAAGGGAATTAAACGACGGGAAGAGCTCACTGTCGGTCGGATGTACTCATCCTCCGTCTCCAGAGTTCGCAATTGACGAGGACAAAGCTCTTCATTCGGTCACTGTACTATATTTGTGTCCACATGTTGTGGCATTTGGAGGTGCTAGTAAGGTACGCACAGGTAGGAACAACTATACTTCAATATGTACGTATGTACTAGCATGCATACTTGCTAGGTACATACTCACGTAGGTATGTACTTCTACTTATGTGCACATTTTCTATTTTATGTACATTTTCATCTTATAGAAAGTGACCGTGTGGAACTGGGATGAGAGTCAGACACTGGCTAGCCTGATAGGCCCTGAGAAAGCTATTACTCAAGTAAACCGTGCTACAGCTACTGGTAGTGGTTTATTGTAGGAGGGTCTGTGCTGTGTGTGTGTGTGTGTGTGTGTGTGTGTGTGTGTGTGCGCGCGTGTGTACTTGTGTGTGTGTGTGTGTGTGTGTGTGTGTGTGTGTGTGTGTGTGTGTGTGTGCACGTGTACTTGTGTGTGTGTGTGTGTGTGTGTGTGTGTGTGTGTGTGTGTGTGTGTGTGTACATGTGTGTGTGTGTGTGTACATGTGTGTGTGTGTGTGTGCACGTGTACTTGTGTGTGTGTGTGTGTGTGTGTGTGTGTGTGTGTGTGTGTGTGTGTGTGTGTGTGTGTGTGTGTACATGTGTGTGTACGTGTGTGTGCATGTGTACATATACATTACTATGCATATACATACAGCCTATTTCAGAATGGTTGTCCAAATGGCAAATGGCGTGACGTCATAGTGCTACATAAATCACCTAACGTCTATGATATGTAACATAAGCCACCACCTTATTGCTGATGTATACGTCACGCCATTTGCATTTGTCATTTGGACAACCGTACTGAAATTGGCTGTATACATGCATGTGTCTAACTCTCCCCCATTCTACGAACATATATAAGATACGTACCTAATCTGACATGTTCCACTCCGTGCTTCTCTTGCTAGCTCTGTTGATTCTTTGCAGGTCTCAGGGGTGCATGGTCCGAGTTGTATATATGCCAGTTCCAGGGATTCCAATGTGTATGGGTGGAGCGTGAACGTTGACCGACCCCAGTCAGCCGGAGCAGGACCTGATTGTGTGTTTAGGGGACATTCCTTATCTGTTGCATCTCTCACAGGTTCTCCGGGTGAGCTATGCATTGTGTTGTACAATATGTACATACGTACATTGATGTGTGTACTGTACGGTGTTGATGTACACATGTAAAGGTACTGTACAGTATGAATGTTCATATGTATGTTCGGGTACTGTATAGTGTGACTGTACATATGTATAAGGACCGTAAAGTATATACATATGTACATGTGTGTACCGTACAGTATTAATGTATGTATGTATGTACTGTACTGTACATACAGCATAACTATATGTACTTATGTACAGTATAGGATCGTAAAGTATGTACATACATATGTAATATGTACATGTGTGGACTGTACAGTATGAATTTACGTATGTATGGGTACTGTACAAAATGTGTGCAAGTATCTATGGGTATGGTGCAGTGTATGCATATGCACATGTGAGTATGTGCTCAACAGTGTGTACATACCTATTAGTGAGATACAATAGTATTATGTTAATACTTATGAGTAGCATGCAATATGTGGTTTATTCAAGTGATGCATGCCTGTGTACTGTACTGGATGTCGAACTTGATGGAGGCAGTACACTCCTGTCAGTAACAAAACAAGGTTGAAACGAGGCAGTTGTGATGAGAGCTAGGATTGGGAGGACTGGGGTTGTTGAAACCACTTGATGTGTATACCTACCTGTATGTCTACTTTAGACTTGTGAACGAAACGTTAATGAAATGTTTCCCACCATGTAATGGCAAGGTGTGTGTATGTGTATGTATGAAAACGGCAGAATCCTAAAAAACAGCAGAATCCTCAAAACATGTAAAGTTGACAATAAATGATCTTACCACCATTGGATGGGTCTGATGGCTATGTATGCTTGTACATACGTACATATTATTGCACTGTGTGTTCTGTATATAACCCAATACACTACATGCGTATAAACTGTATGTACGTACATACTGTGTGTTCACAAACATTTATGCATGCATACTTGTAATATCACTCCAGATCACTCGGAATATCTGTGCACTGGAGCTCGCGACACCACAGTGAAGCTATGGGACACTTCAACACAGACCTGCATTAGGGAAAAATCAATTTCGAGAAACATAGTAAGGCCTTATATAGTGAATCCCTGGTTGTGCCGTATGTACAGTACATACATTCATATATAAAACATTGTGCTCATGTATGTACTAATCCATAGCCCATTCCGTTGCATGCATCCTTCCTATTGCAGACAACATGCTTGTGATGTGCATAACTATGCATTATAGTCACATTGGTATTATAGTATTCTGCATTCATTTTGTACACATAAGTGCACACATATGTATTTACCTACATAGGTCACTCAAATCCAGTGGTTGGGATCGGAGATGGGAGCTGTACAGTGCAGTGAAGACAGATCCATCAAGTACATAAGTACAAGTGATGTAGAACTACTTGTATGTTTGTACGTACGTATGTGTAACGTACGTATGTGTGTATGTACGTATATGTGTACATATGTATGTGTGTACATACATATGCATGTACATGTGTTTTATCCCACATAGTGGACAAGTTTTGGCTTTTAGATAAACATGACACCCCGAATTACCATGGTTTACCTATTTTGACTAATGTTCCTACGATTACTGCTTTCAAAGGCTATTGATTGGCATCTGTCAGTGTCCGTGATTGAGTGTCAATTGACATCAATCAATCTGGATTTTATCTCCTGACTCAGCAGTTATTACAGGGTGTTACTTGACACATGATTCCAATTAATATTACATGGTAGTTGATTGGATCCAGGTATCCATGTACATTTTTACAAATGGGAAATCCACAACATTAGTTGACATAATATTCAAATGGCAAATTAATTGTTTGATTGATTGATTATTTAACGAAGTCTTTGCTAGTAGAAAATCTTGTTTGTACCTCCCTACAACCTATTTTAAACAACTGTATTTTTCACATAATTTCACCCAGGTAGGCCCTTTCGGCATTACATCATCAGTAGTAATGTAATGTCAAATTGGGTCATGCAAACAAGTAATTTGAGTTTAAAAACTTAATTGTAGGGCTGCCCCCCCATCCCACTCAAATTACTTGGGCGTCTCCTAGAAGAACCTTTGCTGAAGTTATTACGTTCATCGAAGCTGTTGCACTGGAATTCTATAAATAATTTTATATAAATTCAATGTAGCAGTTATGCACACGAATGCACAATATATGTATATAATATACTGTACATTTAATAATGCACGGCAGTCCCTAAAAATTGGTTTGTTTGTGTATCACGAGTTTAGGTACCCGATGTTGCACTGTGTATTTGTATGTCCTATGTATACATGTGTACTCATGTGTGTAGACTTATGTAGGTACGTAGCTACTGTTCATACATATGTACAGTATGTAAACTATCTGTAGGTATGTATAATATACTATTAATTTGCTATGCATACAGTATGTACATATGTGAATAGACACTTATATATGTACATGTAAGATTGTTTACAAGGTTGTACAATGTGTACAAGGTTGTGCAATGTGTACAAGGTTGTACAATGTGTACAAGGTTGTACTTTGTGTACAGGATTGTACAATGTGTACAAGGTTGTACAATGTGTACAAGGTTGTACATTGTGTACAAGATTGTACAATGTATGCAGGTTTTACAATGTGTGCAAGGTTGTACTTTGTGTACAGGATTGTACAATGTGTGCAAGTTTGTACAATGTATGCAGGTTTTACAATGTGTGCAAGGTTGTACAATGTGTACAAAGTTGCACAATGTGTACAAGATTGTACAATGTATGCAGGTTGTACAATGTGTACAAGGTTGTACAATGTATGCAGGTTGTACAATGTGTACAAGGTTGTACAATGTGTGCAAGGTTGTACAATGTGTACAGGGTTCCCTTCTTCACTGTAGGATATGGGACATGAGAACAATGGAGGTCGTTCAAGTGTTCTCCACTAACAGCATACTGGTAGGCACAGACTATGCCTCAGTAGTGTTCTTTTTGATGCTGTGTGTTGCAGAATGTATCGCTTCATCTCTTGTTGCCTAGCCTCGTCAACCAGACCCAGGTTCACCTTATCTTCGACCCATTAACCGATAAAATGAGGAATTGAAGATAAGGGGACAAATTAGATAGAGTCTGATTGACAAGGCTGTGGCTCACCTTCATGCCCAATCCAAATATCTTAATTTTAACCATTTCGAATGATTCGTTTCATCTTCAACTGTCGTTTACACATACGTAATATAAGCTATGTTTGGTTTTAGTCATGGTTATTTTGAAATAACGGATGGATTAGGATCTTTTCGGCCTTCAAGCTCAGTTTTAGCTATTTCAGAAAAAGCAGTTCCAGAAACGCTCAGTTCCCTTCAGCAGATGTCCTACTGCTGCTCATGTACTGTAAGGAGGAGGCCACTATATTCCAGGCTTAGCTCCGGTTATTCTTTAATTATTCTCTGCACATTCAGCTACCAACTGTTATGAACACTATGCCTGTATGTCGCTCTCATCCTATCTCGTTGCTAAGACAAGGACCATCCTCAAAGTGTAATTGTAAGGTTGCACCTGTGTTTCCAAGCAACAGTAGGTGCACCATAACAAATGTAATGTCAACATAACAGAGTGATCAAATTAGGGACATACACAGTAGCTATTTTATGATAACTATGGTTTATACAGTACATAATGTACATTTGTATGTCTACCAATACAAATTGCGTATGCAGATGAGTATCAATATCGCACACTTTTCCCTATTTCCGGCTTATTTCTCAGCATTCTCTATAACAATGCCTTCCAGGTTTAGTATGTTTGTGTGTATGTACCTGATACTGTATGAGGACACTCAAACCTGGTGAACGCTCACCTCTCTAGGATGGTCATCACGATTGAGTATCTGATACCATACGTACATATGTATTTTTTGTGCACTTCAATTCTTGATAGTATTATTATAGCCACTCCAGCCAAGAAATGAGGTCCCGTAGGTGACCACATTATTAGGTTCCACTGTACATGAGGTCCCGTAGGTGACCACTTTAGACAGGTTCCACTGTACATGAGGTCCTGTAGGTGACCATATTAGACAGGTTCCACTGTACATGAGGTCCCGTAGGTGACCACTTTAGACAGGTTCCACTGTACATGAGGTCCCATAGGTGACCATATTAGACAGGTTCCACTGTACATGAGGTCCCACAGGTGACCACATTAGACAGGTTCCACTGTACATGAGGTCCCGCAGGTGACCACATGAGACAGGTTCCACTGTACATTAGGTCCCGTAGGTGACCCCATTAGACAGGTTCCACTGTACATTAGGTCCCGCAGGTGACCATATTAGACAGGTTCCACTGTACATGAGGTCCCGCAGGTGACCACATTAGACAGGTTCCACTGTACATTAGGTCCCGTAGGTGACCCCATTAGACAGGTTCCACTGTACATGAGGTCCTGTAGGTGACCACATTAGACAGGTTCTACTGTACATGAGGTCCCACAGGTGACCACATGAGACAGGTTCCACTATACATGAGGTCCTGTAGGTGACCACATTAGACAGGTTCTACTGTACATGAGGTCCCACAGGTGACCACATGAGACAGGTTCCACTATACATGAGGTCCTGTAGGTGACCACATTAGACAGGTTCTACTGTACATGAGGTCCCACAGGTGACCACATGAGACAGGTTCCACTATACATGAGGTCCCACAGGTGACCACATTAGACAGGTTCCACTGTACATGAGGTCCCACAGGTGACCACATTAGACAGTTTTCAGCAGTTTATTGTAATAATAGTAGGCTTTCACAGACTATCTGTTGTCAGACTTATCTGTCCTGCGTATGCAGCATTTTCTACTATGTACCAAGTCTTGTAGATGGTAACATTTTGTGATTGGAGTGTATGTAATTTGTGGAAAATGTAAAACCGTACTCCTTAATCAATCTAGTGCTTAGTACTCATCTGATTGCTAAGAGACGTGTTGTCCCCTTGTCTTAACTCTCCCATGTACGTAGTTGTATGGTTGCATAATCCATTGTTGTTCCATAGCAACACCATCACTCAAGATTATAATTTTACCAGTGGCCCACTACTAGGGCTTGGCTGTTATAGATTTGCGGTGATAACTCACCACAGACCTACTGCCCTAGCCTAGCAACAACTGTGTATAGTAATTATGCTAATCTTCACACCCAGTATGGAGGGCTAGTACTTCATTAGCATGTGTGCCATGATAATTGGATTAGAAGTCCCATACTGTAGGTTGTGTGAGGGTCAGCGTAATGAGATAATGTGTGTGCACTTTTGCATGTTATGTGTGAAACTGTTGTGTGCATGGGTGCATGCACATGTTAGCATGTACATATGTACGTATGTTACTGTAGTTAGTGTGTGCACAACTATTGTAAGTGTGTGACAGTGTGTGTGTGTGTGTGTGTGTGTGTGTGTGTGTGTGTGTGTCTTTGTGTATAAGCGTGTGTGTGTGTGTGTGTGTGTGTGTGTGTGTGTGTGTGTGTGTGTGTGTGTGTGTGTGTCAATCCTAGTACAATACACTGAGCTAAAACCATAAGTTATCAACTTTTGGTTTTACTAACCCTCTTTCCTTGTACGTGTACTACCTCCATATATCTGTGTGCATTCTAAAGTGTGTTGTAATATTGCAATATTCATATCTTCACATGTACATATATGTCCTGCGTATGTACATATGTATGTATGCAGGATATTATGTGTTGATTTGACTTCTGCAGACCTGCTGTGATGTGTCCAGTGATTTGAACTACCTTACAACCGGAGAGCGAGGAAGTGGAGCTAAAATCAGAGTGAGCCAACCTGGCACTATTATTAGTATTAACCCAGTCTTATTCCCTACAAAGTGGTACAATTTAAACATGCAAAACATGTAAATATGCACATACAGTGTATAAGTATGTACATATGTACGTATGTACTGTTTAGACATTCAATATATTCACGCATGTTTGTATGTACGTACATTTGACCCCGATTTATCCAACTGTATGCATATGTACGTATATTCCCTACTGAACCGGACTGAGACGTGGAGTTAGGCATTGGATGAACCAGGGGTAAGGGTACCTATGTAGGTACCTACGTATGTACATACATATCACATTCATGTATCTGTATTGTGTGTATTAAGTTAACATAATGTCTTGTATACTGTTTCAGATTTGGGACAGAAGAAGTGGAAAAGCACTCTCAGATTTCAAGGGACACTTGTCAACAGTGACTTCTACCAAGTTCCTTCAAACCTCTCCTTGTTGTGTTGCTTCGTGCTCAGAAGATGGGTTTGTTCGGTTGTGGGACATGTCAGAGACTGCTGGAGACAGCAGAGGAGGTCAGTAGACAGTGTTGCTGGACACACGGGTGTTAGTGTATGTACAGTGT
>OZ026563.1:3677939-3690439 GCA_964020155.1 Chondrilla cf. caribensis
AACTGGCTCACTCTTATTGTGCTGAGTGCAGAGCTGTTGTCTGCCACTGGTGAGTACTCTCTGCCTCTATTGTGTGTATTGAATGCAATGTGTTGTTCTTACTTGGTGCAAGGAATTATATTCCTGCTACTTGAAGTACTGTGTGTATGTTCTTTACTGTACAGTGTGTGTGTGTGTGTGTGTGTGTGTGTGTGTGTGTGTGTGTGTGTGTGTGTGTGTGTGAGTGTGTGTGTGTGTTTGTGTGTGTGTGCAGTGTGTGTGTGTGTGTTTGCATGTGTGTGCATATGTGTGTGTTTGCATGTGTGTATGTGTGTCCACCTGTATATGACTTACTGTACTGTGTGTGTGTGTGTGTGTGTGTGTGTGTGTGTGTGTGTGTGTGTGTGTGTGTGTGTGTGTGTGTATACAGTGTATTCACATTAATCCGCCACTGCTTTGTCCACCAAACCTTTAATCCATCATAATTTCCCAGTACCAATATAATGTACAGGTGCTAATGAATATACAGTTAATCTTGCCAAATTCATTAATCCACCATACAATTTGAAAACGAAATGTGGCAGGAATTTACTGCATGTTTGTGATGTGTATACAAGAAGTTGCAAGATTAAGAGTATTATGTTCATACCTATATACATATGGTGATATATGTTTAATTTCACATTTGTACTTACAGGTCTTGCTACTGGGGGGAATGAATTTTTCATTGGATTTTTTGAGAATTTCGCCTCTCGTAACAGAGAGCACATTTTCCTCTCCGTGACTACTAACGAAGAGTTGGGTGCTCCCTACACAGTCACCAACAGGGGTAACATACTGCATGCCGGTGTTGTCAAGAGGGGACTTGTGGACATTGTTCCTCTGTCACCAAACCTGATAGTTCAGAACAGCATGCAGCGCCAGGGAGGTATTCACGTCAAGGCGAAAGGGAACAAGACAATTATCGTATATGGGTTTAATGAGCAGGTAGCATCAACTGACGCCTTCCTGGCTCTACCGGCTACGAGATTCCCAGACACCCACTCGTACACTTACTACGCCATTGCAACGGACAGTGCGAGGCATTCCCGCACATCTGAAGTTCTAATTGTGGGTACCGAAAATAGCACAGTTCTAACCATCACATCCTCTCAGATAATCATCGGACCTCTTATGGTCTTCATGCCTAATCAGCCTCGCACGGTTGTGATCAATCGCTTGGAGACATTGCTCCTCAAATCCCGTTCAGACCTCAGTGGGACTAAGGTGGTGTCAAACAAGCCAGTGTCCTTCTTCAGTGGACACCAGTGTGCCGAAGTACCTAAGACCAGTGGTTTCTGCGATATCTTAGTTGAGCAATTACCACCCGTGGAGACTTGGGGTAATACATTCGTTACGGCTCCCCTTGCAACCCGACTTCGCTACGATGTATTTCAGTTCCACGGTGCAGAAGATGGCACAGCGGTGTATGTCCACTGCCGTACTCATCCAGGTAACCGAACAAGGGAATTCGACTTTGCAATCGGCTCCGGGGATAAGGCTGTCCATCGGATACGATCTAATGAGTATTGCTGGATCGAGGCTACTAAAAGGATATTCATTGTACAGTTATCTGTGGGTAGTACAGTAGATGGTGTTGATGCAGACCCTTTCATGGTCATCGTACCACCAGTGAACCTGTATACAAATGGCTACACTTTTGCCTCGGGACACTCCAAAGTTGGCACCTACCATGACTACATGAACCTCCTGATCACCAAGCCCTTCTTCCAAACTGATAACATCTATCTTGATGATATTCCTCTCTCTTCCTTCGACATTGACTGGGTTGCTGTATATTCCAGAGGGTCCAGTGAGCCACAAGCGTATGCCACTCAGATAAAGTTGTCCTCTGGCACACACATGATTCGACATTCTAATCCACTGGGAAGACTCGGTGTTTTTGTGTATGGTTTCGGGGAGTACATCTCCTACGGGTACCTTGGTGGCATGGAAGTCGAGTATATCGGTGAGTGGGTTGTTTCTTGCTAAGTAATTTGTTACTTGTTGCTTGTTTTGTTGTTTGTTGAGTGTTTTGTTGTTTATTGAGTGGTTTGCTGTTTGTTGTGAACCATTTGTGTGTGTATATACTGAACCCTCAAACAAAACTATTTATTATACAGTATCTATCCATACACACATGCCCATGCACGTGCACAAACACATGCAAACACACACACACACACACACACACACACGCACACGCACACACACACACACACACACACACACACATACATACACACAAACACAAACAAACAAAAATACCCATCAAGTTACCTCGTAAGGCTATACGTATATGCACGTTGATGTGCTGTATGTTGATGTTGACCCTATCCCCCCATCTCTCACCATCAGGCACTATCGACCCTGTGTCGACCACTATCACCAATGTTACAGATAGTTCAATTTCAGTGGACTGGAAGGAACCTATTACCAACTCATCTGGAGTCTTCTTCTACGATGTCAAGGTGTCCATACTCGATGACAAGGAAAGAGAGGTCCCTGTGCTCAGCACTACAACCACAGAGACTGAGATTACTGTCAGCAACCTCCCTTCGGACACAATTGTCAGCGTGTTGATAGCTGCCAAGGTTGAGGAGGATAATTCCACCATAACCAGCATTCTTCCTACAGTTGCTCGAGTGGCAACCACGCTGCCCAAAGGTGCGTGTACACCGATCTTGCATGTTCATACGTACACCTACCTATGTATTTAGTGATAACGATACAGGATCCTTACAATACTCATCATAGTTCATTGTTGTAGTTTTTCACTTTGTTACCTGAGAATGTCTGTATAGACAAGAATGTTAAGGTTGTATGCTAAATCAAGGTATCTTTATAAGAGGAAGTCCTTTCTGTTTATATTTCCTATAAATTCCCCTCCACCAAGTACTGTATTACTTCTCAAAGTACTTTCCTCAATACAATCACCACCTTTGGATCCACCTGGATCCGTTTACACATTGGCAGTGTGTTGGTGGATGGAAGAATTGATGAGAGGGCTTGCATGTAATGATTTCGCCTAGGTTCGTATCACAAAAGTGGAGATTCTGTTCCCTGCACCTCCTGCCAACATTAGGGAGCAAAACATGATTGAAAAAGCCATCAAACCTCAATTTTAACTAGAAGACTACTAATTATTGTGTTATTGGAACAGTTTTGTGTTGATTGCTCCTCTGATGGTACTCGTGGGAGCCTTGAAAAGAGTCCTTGAGGCTAAAGGTTTCTCCACGTAAAATAGGATGTCAATCAATCGATTAATCAATTCCCACACAACTCTAATACGTTGCACATGTCATACATGATACCTGTAGTTTTCTGTATACACCAATGTAATGCTGCATATTGAAGCAAGCACTATGCATATTTGTGTGTACATGTAAGGTGTTTGTAATTTCCTGCTAGCTTACTACTTGCATTTTGTGTTATTTACCACCTGCATTGCAGCAAAACCCCACCCTTCAGGAAACACATCAGCAGTGCCCCTCCCCTCGGCAACCACATCAGTAATGCCCCTCCCCTCAGCAACCACATCAGCAGTGTCCCGCCCCTCAGCAACCGCATCAGAAACCAGTAGCATTCAGCTCAGTGTAACTCCTGCTGTGGCAGTCACATCGGAGCCCCCATCAGTACTTCCAGCTTTGTGTGAGTTTTGTACTTTTACCATAGCCCACTGTACTTCATGTACATATTTGTATGTAATAGCTGAAACACCTCTGGTAGTGCTGTAGCGGACATACGTATGTACGTACACTTTGACTTTACTGTTAGTGAGGGCTAAGCCTGAGTTAACAGTCCAGCCAAAGTGTCTGTACATCTGCTACAGCCCTACCTTAGGTACATACGTTGTACCTTGTATATTTCCATGTAGAATAATAATGTACTGCAATTGTGTACTAACTCTGATGCAGCATTGTTATTGCTGAAAGAGAGTTGCTAGGCAATTAATTGGCAAATTTTAATAACAATTACAAGTGGATGATAGCCAAGGGAGGTGTGCAAATAGTATAGATATTTGCACACTACACTCTGATCTGCCCATGCAACATGCCACATATACATGTAACATATAAAATACATACAACAGTGTTTACAGTCCCTATCATGTGGCACTCATGAAGAACATTCATCACAAACTGATCCAGTGTGTATTCTTCCATGTTATTCTTACAGGCAAAGAGTCCTTTCTTCCTACCATCCGTCGGTTTGCAGTTAGAGCCAAGATTGTTGTTCACCTTCACTGGGAGGTACCTGAGTGTGCCCATTCTCACATCAAGGGCCAGTCTGTGACTTACCAGAAGATTGACAGTGAAGGGGTTCCAAAAGGTCCTCTTGTCGTTCTGCCTACTGGTAACTACAACAAGAACTACATCATCCATGGACTACAGAGCGGACAGACCTACAACACCTTTGTGGTTCTCACCCTCAGAGATGGCGAGATGCGAAGTGAACCAGTTGCAGTTCACATTTGAAACACCTTGCTCTCGCTGTTGTCATCACGACGTAGTAACTCCCTACAGAATATTGTGTACGAGCATCAAAGTAATGAATTTGTATGACATTAGTGTGTACTATCCATCATTTCGATCACATATTATACAGCTAGACTTCAAATTTATGACTCATTTACTCTTAATATAGCATTACTTGAAAACTCATATTATTATTATTATTGAAACAATCTATATCTTATATATTATTATGTATATTATATTATGAAATAATGATCAAATGCTGATTGTACATGTATCGGTTTACCTATTACTTTGCAGCATAATGCAATAATATGCACTACAGTAATTTTATAGGTATGTATATACCTTTGCATGTTATACCCTACAGTAGTTAACTACTTATTCATAATATTATTACATTGTAATTGTACAGTATAATAATTATATCTATAATTATTACGTACATATTGCATGTACAATATATACAACACGCATGCAATGTCATTAAAAATGTAGATAGATGAAAAACATTAATATTAAATTATAATAAATACATACTATATAATATTTATTCGTATATATACGTATAATATTCCTGTACACCTTATAATAAATGTATATACTGTACATACGTATATGGTGTAATAAAAAGTGGTATATGAACTAATACTGTAATATGGAGTGCATTATTACACTACTGGTCGTGTCTAGTGACATGATCTGTGGAAGCATCAAACAACACGGCTGCTCTCCCAAACCTACGGATGCATTCCTCCACCACGTCCATCATCTCCCGGACGGCACTGTCAATGAAATGCAGCATGCTCAGGACCTCGTGGTCGTCAAGGATACCACGTCCTAGCATCCCAAACAAATGATCGACCTCCAAAGCACGACTTATCTGTTACAAATGAAGTGAATATCGCAGTGAATGGTATGAAAGAGCATCACTAGGTCATTGCACAACAATATAATATACGCACGTATATAATACAGTATTTTGTGATTGATTACAACTACAATTGATTTAATACCATTTACATTTCATTTGACAGTTGTTGCAAACATTAATTTTAACAATTGACGGATCCATTCCATACACCCTTTCTAATCTTTTAACCCATGCTCGGGAGAGATATGGGTATTTAATCTTGAATTGAAGAATTCAGGGATTTTTCGGCCTTCACTATCAGGGAGGGTGAACAGGTTGTACCACTTGCTGAATATTTTTAATCTTATTTTACGTTGTGGATAATTTGCTGATGAACATATTATTGTTCATCATTTGTGTATTTTCCTGAAAGAGTGAAATTGAAGACTAATTTCACAAGTATCAAGTAAGCGTCAATAGCGTGGAAATTACTGTTATTTGCTATGGAAATCAAACTGTACATGAATTTCAATACAGATTATGTTTGTATATCAAGTGAGAAGTTTGGATGAGACACACTCATGCATGCATGCACACACACAAACACACACATGCGTGCGTGTGCACATAGACACACACGCGCGTACTCGCACACACGCACACAGTCACACACGCACATACACACAGACACACACGCACACGCACACAGACACACACACACACAATACACAGCTACATGTATTACACACTCCCTGACACACTGACTTGGTTGGATAAAGAACACTCTCTTCTACCAGTGGCCAATTCAAGATGTTCAATGATGTGCTTTGGAAAGTTACATAGATGAAAATACTGGACAGTTTCACTGAATTGCTGAGACATGAAGCTCCTAATGGTGTCAATACGGACTGGTTGACCTATGATCATGACCGAAATAAGGGCAGACAACAAGTATGAATATACAGTCCATACCACGTACAGTGGGTCCTGAAGATAAGGCTGTAATAGACAGAAAGATACCTCACAAGGTATGTGCAGGTA
The DNA here is from genome assembly GCA_964020155.1 of Chondrilla cf. caribensis. Lineage (NCBI taxonomy): Eukaryota > Metazoa > Porifera > Demospongiae > Chondrillida > Chondrillidae > Chondrilla > Chondrilla cf. caribensis. The sequence goes on from OZ026563.1 coordinate 3,684,330, forward strand.
TTTCCACATCAGACACACTTGGAGCCATCCAGCATTATTGTGGAATGTGCTCATGTACTAAAGCTGTGTGCACATGTATCTTACCCTACTATTAACTGTTGCGGTTATGCGTAGGAATGCATATTACGTATATATGAATATGTACAATAGTATAACATAATATTATAATGCCTGCGGGAGGCCATAAAAATCCTCAAGTGGACTTGATATTCAAGGCATTGGTCGAGAAGCACAGCTGTACACTCATTGAAAGTTGTTCGTGCACTTTACAGTCAGTGAACAGTGCAGTAAATAACTGGACTTCAGCGCCCTTTGATGCACGACTTCACCAAAAGAAATACACAAATACACACACCTACGTACATACGTACATACCGTCACCCTACCTTTAGCCACGGCCAAATGGTTGAGATCTTGAGATGTTCCCGTCAACCATGACAGCATTATATATGACATTTCCTTTCTCTCCTCACCCTCAAGCTCCACAACCTCTGATACCATTTCCTCTCGTCCACGGAGGGAAATTCCCCTCCTGTTTGAATCAGGTCCAGTGGACACCTTCGGGAACAAGGTGATGTTGAATTTGGTCACTGCAGGCTCCTGGTTTCCTTCGGAAGGCGCTAATTCAAGAAGGTAGTCCTCAATACCAGCTTGTGTTATCTCTGTCATGTCGAGCACTCGTCCAGTTGTGGGAGGAGTCAGATAGAACTATATACGGCATATGTACGTACGTATGTACAGTACATACACGACTACAATACATTTACGCACATACATCGCGTATACACATCTACAGTGCAGTAGCTTACATACACACCTATTGCATATGAAATGTGCGTTATATGCACAGTGCATACGTGGTAAAGTGTAAAAATTGTATGCAACATGTTTTAACAAATTATTTAACACAGAATTTATGTATGGACTGTATTCATATAACAAATACACAGTATTTATAGTACAGTATGTACAATACGCAATGTACAGTCTTTTGTGTCTAATGTACCGCTTTACTTACTCCAAGTAGTCTGTCCACTAAGAACACGATCAATGACTTTAAGAGGGACCAGTCCTTTGATGCCTGAGGGGATAAGGTCAGTGGAGGACAGAATGTTTGGTTCACATATGTACACATGTATAGGGGAGCATGTACACAGGTGTAGAGAGCATGTACACAGGTATAGTGAACATGTATACAGGTATAGGGAGCATATACACAGGTATAGGGAGCATATACACAGGTGTAGGGAGCATGTACACAGGTGTAGGGAGCATGTACACAGGTATAGGGAGCATGTACACAGGTATAGGGAGCATGTATACAGGTGTAGGGAGCATGTACTGTATGTACACAGAGCATGTAAACAACTAAAAAGAATGGAGGCTGGGGAGACATTAAATTTAATGATTAACAAAATTTTGCAAAGGGGGTAATATGGGAAGAGGGAAAACCCTCTCACCCTCCTTAAAGAAGCCCTGCAAATTTAGTACACATGCAAGGCTTCAATAGTGTGTATGTAAGCAAAAAACAAGTACACTACACTGGTACACACAACCACAGCTCACACTGTAAGCACACTTACAGACACTGCCCCTCTCTTACCAAACTGACACCACTCACAATGCACCGAAAACACCTGAACAAGAAGCTTACCACGAGTGACACCAAGACACTATTCTGGTCTCTGACCATGTCAACATCCAACACAACTACAGAGCTCTTTTGTAGCTCAACAGAGTTCAGTGAAGACAGGGGACTGGTCTGAAGCACAAAGAGATTGATTGTATGTGTAAATCCACAAGTCATGATCAAGTATGTTTAGCAGTTGCGGATGTTAGGCCAACCACAACATCCGCAAACATTTCCCGCCATACGGTACATAGTGTACGTATATGAATTGATTATGCTATTAGCCTTAATCTGTACACTTGGCAATATGTTAAAAAGGTTTCAACTTGAAGTGATTTGTAAAGCATTTTATTACTTAAGTGTAACGGGTGTTCTGTACATACATGTATTTATGTACGGTATTCACATTGGCAATACAGATACAGATAATATGTACAGTGCATGCTACTCCACTGGATGTGATACACATGCTCACCATCAATGTGTGCAGCCATTGACGATCGGTCATGTCCTGCCATCCACACAAGGCCATCAGCTCCTCCTCCATGGACCAGAAGAGAGACTTGTACTTCCCAACAAGATCAACTGGAAATAGTTGGGTAGGGTAGGTGGAGTTGTAGGGGGGGTGGTGTTGTAGGGTGGGTGGAGTTGTAGGGGGGGTGGTGTTGTAGGGTTGGTGGTGTCATAGGGTGGGTGGTGTTGTAGGGTAGGTGGAGTTGTAGGGTGGGTGGAGTTGTTGGATGGTGGAGTTGTAGGGTGGGTGGAGTTGTTGGATGGTGGTGTTGTAGGGTGGGTGGAGTTGTAGGGTGGGTGGTGTTGTAGGGTGGGTGGAGTTGTAGGATAGGTGGAGTTGTAGGGTAGGTTGAGTTGTAGGGTGGGTGGAGTTGTAGGGTAGGTGGAGTTGTTGGGTGGGTGGAGTTGTAGGATGGGTGGAGTTGTGGTGAAGGCGGGGTTGCAGAGAATGGGAAATGGAAGGAGTTTGCAATGGTCATACATCATTGGTTATCAATATCTAATCTACGTACACAAATAATCTGTATCGTATATACATTTGTACATACACATGCAAATATTATGTGTGACACACTCCCACCTCTGCACTCCTCTGTCCTGATGGCATCCACAGTGTCACTACCAAAGGACTCAAGATGTTCATCTAACCAGTCAGCCTTGGCTTCCTCCGAAGGCATCTCCAGATCATCCACTGGGATCCTGTCTACTCTGCCTTCTGGTGCAGCTGGTGTTGGTTCTTCATCAGCCATCTCCGTTGGCTTCTCTGTCACCTCATGGTGTTCCTTGAGTTTGATATGAAGGGTTGACCCTGACCTTGTGTTGGGTGCGTCGATGCCATTCTTCAGGAACACAACGAACCAATCTACAGACAATACGGGCATGAGTACACACATCTGAAGGAGAGTACTATAACAGGTGCTGTATAATATAAAATATATGTTCCCCCCCTCTCCCTCCCTCCCTCCCTCCCTCCCTCCCTCCCTCCCTCCCTCTCTCTCTCTCTCTCTCTCTCTCTCTCTCTCTCTCTCTCTCCATCTTGCATTAGCTTCAAACATTTTTACTCACCCTTTCTGCTGTGATGTGGAATGCTAACAAAGGCTTTGCACTGTGGGTCTGCCGTGCACAGTCTTTCTGCATTGTGCTGAGTGTGCACGGCCCGCACACAGCCCCAGTCCACGCGAGTGTGAGGACACTTGTAGTCAAAACGGTCAAACAGGTCGGCATCAGGTATGGTCTTGTATGCCACGTCATTACCTGAAGGCTCTGTATGGGGTCAGTGGAGCATAGTGGAATACGTCTACAGGGACCACCTCTCTACAAAGACCGCCTTTCTATAAGGACCACCTGTCTACAGGGACCACCCACCTACAAGGACTGGTTGTCTACCAGAACCATCTACCATATGCCATATGCGTGGTCACTGCACTCACTATTGTGTTTTGCTGCTTTTGTGGAAGGAGTGGGCTGTACTGGTGATAGCATGTTCACAATCCCTTGCAGTTTAGAGAGTAGTTCCTCAGAAGTGAACATCAGTTGTCTTACTCCTTCTCTGACAGCGTTCACATGTACTGCTACATTGAGAGGAAGGTCCTTTATACCACTGAACAGATCATGGAAGAAAAGTCGGTGGAAGTTCAACAAGTTGGCTCTAGCATGGAATCCAATACAAACACCAGATTCATTACACGTAGCCATCACTTCACCAGCAAACAGACAGTCACTCTGAGTAGTGCAGTAGGGCTCTATGGTGTCTATCCCACTGAGATCAAACAGCTTCATCTCCTTCTCCACTTCAATGAAGGAGTCGTGGGAAATGTTGTCTAGAAAAATTGATCCAAATTTTGAGTTCTCCAAGTACATCAAGAGGTCGGCCAGATCTGTAGCCACACCAAGACGGGCTTTGAAGGAAGAGTGAAGGATGGTCTGGATGTTGAATGGTGTTCCGTACTCTGTAATCACTGTGGCACTGGTTGGAGTGGAGATGGCTGATGTGGATGACGGGACAGGACAGAAATCAAGAAGCTATGAGCATTGGAGAGATGAGAGACTAATATTAGAGCAGTGTACGTATATGGGTCATGTACGTACCTGTAGCCAATATATGGCTTACTAGTGATGTTAATACACCATTATGGAGGATACATGGATAGTACTTGTATAGACACTTGATGGAGATGTTTATTTGACAAATGCCATGAGTTTGGGTCAGCTCAAGACCACAAACACAGTGAAACCTGTCATAAAACGATCACCACTACACAAAGACCACCTGTCCTAAGTGACCAGTCTTTTCACAATGTTAAGTTGATCAAACTTTGTTCACCTTGCTATTATAGTTGGGACTATTGGTTTTGCAATTATTGTAATGTCTGGACAACTGTGTACTTCATATTATCTAGCTTCTACGTGATATATACAGGTTTATTTGAATTACAGATTATAAGTATCGATTCTACCAACTGTGACATGTACTGGGTGCATGAATCTCACCAGTATCTCTTACTTTGATCTGAAATATTAAAATAGAGCTAGTACTTGCAAACACAAAGCGTCTTTAAGCTTGCATACTAGTTTATTATCTGTGCTCTGGGTAGTGAAATATTCCACTCTGCGCATCCCAAGCATTGACAAAGTAGGTATCTGAAGTGTTGTGTACTTTGCACATATCCAATGCTAGAGATACACACACAGGTGCACACACACGCACACACACACACACACACACACACACACACACACACACACACACACACACACACACACACACAAATAACACCTTGATTATCATCTTGTGGGTCAATTCCTGTCTGAAAATGGCCTCCACCGCCATCTTCTGATAGACGTGTTGAGAGCAGTCGCTGCCAATAACACTCCAGTAGTCGCTCGCCGCTAAACACCGCTTGAAGTAGTCGTGCTCCGGAGAAATGGACATGCGTAGCATCACTCTGGAGGACGAAACCATCTTCTTCACTTCGGCAATGGGATGGGACACGTCTGTAGCGATCAAATCGCCTCGCGCTAGGCCGAAGCTCGCGTCATTGCAGTACTCGAGATCACCCCTCCACGGGAACTGAAGCAGCGCTTCTGCTGAATGTAACGGAAATATGTATTCGGCTGGGCTTACTGGGGCGATGTCCTGATGGATGTACTGTTTAGATATTAGTTTTGAGATTCTGTTCTCCGAGTCCTTCAAAACTGTAGCTTCTTGTTGAATCTCCCTGTCCAATTCGTCTAAGAGATGGTCCAGTTTGAATATGGGATCTTGTGCAAATTTAACATTCTGCAACTGGTTCACGTACGCTTTACGTCTATATTTCCCGCTCGCCCAAGGAATATGGCGAGCAGTCCGAAAGACAACGAGTGTTAACATCAAACATACGAAAGTGATCAAAAGGAGCCTTTTCCTCCCACCGGGACATCTTTTTTTCAGGATGTACATGACGCACTGTTGAGACAGACGCATTGAGTTCACTGCATGAGATACACCAGCAGAAGGTGAGATCTGAGTATCAGCGACACGCCGTGTACTCCTATTGAGCGCTAACTTGCGACAGCTGTACGGCCGTCCCGCTGCCTGCTTCCCATTCCAAATTGCAAATCCGAGTCGAATCGTACATGAAATGGACTTCACGAAGTTTGCGGAAGAAGAATTCGATCCCAAAGAATGGGTTAATGCAGCTCTGAGGGCCAAGAAAGACGGACAAACCACACTAGATGTCGGTGCATTCTATATTGAGAAAATCTGATTCCGTGAAATTGTACCTACATTATTCTGCTCCTTCATATTCTCCCATCATATTCCCTTACACGTACAGGTTCACGCATCCACAGTGGTGATGAAGTTACAGCTCTTCATACAGGTAACCCTCAGTGACCGACACGGTCTTCTTGATCATGTCGAGGCATTATATGTAGCGTGTGGGTGATATCGACCGTGATTGTAGAAATAATTGTGAATTGTGACTAT
>OZ026563.1:3692939-3785439 GCA_964020155.1 Chondrilla cf. caribensis
AACACCCACTTAACTCTGAGCATCTCTAATTTCTACCCAATCTGCTCAATAATGAGCATACTGAAGAATGCTGTATCTTACCTGGTGTGTATGGATTGAGAATAGAAAACATTTTTTTTTTTTTTTTCGAATTAATACAGCAAGAGACAACTGTACGAAGTTTGCCACATTTGCCTAACTGTATGTACTGTATTTGAGTTCATATACATATGTAGATACATACAATCCTGTGAGTATCTTTAGCCTCTTGCTTCCTGCCTGGTGCAGGTGGTACTCCATGATGTTGCTGACTATAACATTCGTAAGAGGAAAGTGGAGTCACTGAAGGACAGACTAGAAGCCCTCGTCAGCCCAAAACTTATTGCAGCCTTCAACAGTCACTCCTTAGGTTTGTTATGTACATGAATCAGCATTGATAAGGAATGTATACCATCAGTGGGAATATTTTGTGCGTGTGTGTGTGTGTGTGTGTGTGTATGTGTATGTGTGTGTGTATTTGTGTGTGTGTTTGTGTGTGTGTGATTATGTTAGCACACCTTCTGTTTACCGAAACAATTGTTTCCACCTGTTGTTATCATTAGAGGATGCGAAATACTATGTTGAGATATTCACACAAATGAACCGCCAATCCCAGCTTCAGTCGTATTATAACAGTTGTCGTAAGGTGAGGTCTACGTACGTATGCATACGTGGACTGCAGTGTTACATAGTGTAACCTCCACAGCATGTACTGTGTAGTGTGCACCATACAATACCATACCATACCATGCCATACCATACCACACCACATCAAACCACACTACACCATACCACACTGCACCACATCATACCATACCACACTGCACCACACCATACCAGTACGATATTGTAGGACATACATATATACATATATACACATGTATTCCATACAATGGGCCTCATACGTATTGGACAATGTCTATCAATCCAAGTGTCATTGTTCTCACCGGGTGCTTGCAGAAAACCATTCTTCAGATGTGGACTGATGCATGTCAATCAGGGAAACCACTGGAGCAGTATCTCAATGCCTTCTTTGATGAGGTTCTCGCACTGTGGCACAAGGAGGTAGGTTCTTGATAACTGTGTGGGTGTTTGTGTGTGTGTGTGTGTGTGTGTGTGTGTGTGTGTGTGTGTGTGTGTGTGTGTGTGGGTGTGTGTGTGCCTGTGTGTATTTATAAATGCATTGTACTAATACTTGCTCACATGGTCCTGCAGTACACATGGTCCCATGAAGTGTTCTCCTCTCCACTGATGCTGCTGAGTTCACTGTTCACTAGCTCCCTGGCTGCACTGGATCCACCATTATCAAAGGCCATTCAGACTTCAATACAGCACCAAGGAGAGAATGCTCTGATTATACTTCTCTCAGTTAGGCAGGTGTGTGTGTGTGTGTGTGTGTGTGTGTGTGTGTGTGTGTGTGTGTGTGTGTGTGTGTGTGTGTGTGTGTGTGTGTGTGTGTGTGTGTGTGTGTGTTTGTGTGTGTGTGTGTGTGTGTGTGTGTGTGTGTGTGTGTGTGTGTGTGTGTGTGTGTGTGTGCACGCGCGTGTGTGTGTATCTGGAAGTATCAGGAACAGTTACTCTTATTTTCTTTGATCATCTGCTTAGAGTTCTTTCCGGTTCCTAAAGGGACTACAGTTGTCTCTTCAAGACAAGAATGGTTTGTAGCATGTGGAGGGGTGTCAATGTGTGTGGGTGGGTGTGGGTGTGGGTGGGTGTATTTCTGCATATGATGCATCTTTAATCTCTGTACCTATTTATCCTGCATACGTACGTATGTATATACAGTAGGTATATATGTACTGTATGTATGTATTTACGTATGTGTATGTTTTATTCCCCTAATATAGTACAATAAAATGTACAATTTCTTACACTCCTCACAGAGTCCGATTTAGCTCCAATTTTCCCCATTGTTGAGTCTGTTCACTCTCACTACGTCCCAGCCCTGTGTCAGTATGGGAACCTCGAAAAGCAGACCTTGAACATCAAGCTGCAGCTCATCAGTTTTGTGAGTATGCATTACATACGTGCACATGTGTGTCATATGAGGTGCGTATTCTCTTGAACTCATATTTGTATTGTATATGCTTACGTACGTATGTACAGAGATACAGTACATATATTTGTGTACATACATAATATATTGATCCTTAATTTTATACTGTATGTACAGCTTATGCACAATTGCTAGTGCTTCTTGAGTGTCCATATGTTTTATGGTCTAAACTCAATGTCGTATGAAGGAACAATCTATGTACATACATACGCCCAACAATGGATGTACAGAAGGTGCTATGCATCCAGACCAACACCCTGTATACACACAATTGCCAGTGGGGCTGTGTGTGTAGTCTCAAAATGAGCCCATGAGTTGTATGGCATAGTAAGCTGTGTACATCCAACCAATGGACACAGGCACTGTTCATTTTAATACATATGGATGGCATACAATCTGGGTATGTTTGTATTCCGACCCATACTACAGATGTATCACACTTATTTACTGTTTATCTACTGTATGCTTGTGTATTATTTACTGCTTATTTACATTGTCTGTGGCTACTCAAACTCTCCAGAAAGGTGATTCTCTACCGGATACAGTAGCTGCAATATCTTCTTCTGTCAGCAAAGTCTTCTCTTTTTGCCACATAGTGAGTGTCTCTCTCCTTGTACCGAGGGCTGTTGTGAACTTAACTAAAAAATTACATGTTCAGGTCTTCCCAACTGTGTACTTTGTGTACCTGTACGTTCGTCCAGTTCGCATGCATTGTAGCGATACTGTGCACTCGATCCCACTTAAACTGTATTTTTGTATTGTGTGTGTTGTACATCGTTGTACCTATGTGTGAATGTAAATTCTACACAGGGTCTTGAGTGGTGTGCCTGTTGCTATTGTTGATATATGACTGGGTCACAAACACCTTAGAATGATTTCTAGTTGAAACCGTGCTAGTTGCATATCTTCTTATGTTGTTATAACGTGTGTTGGCTATGCTCTCAGCATTACTGTTCATCCACCTACCTATGTGAATTTGTACAGGCTGTTGAGAGGTGTGTCCAGCTGACAGAGGGGTGGGGCATCCCTGCATTGCTGGAGACAAAAGAAGTGAGTCTCTATCACTGTAACCTTCTCTCCATCACTGTAATCTTCTCTCTATCACTGTAACCTTCTCTCCATCACTGCACCCCTCTCTCCATCACTGTAACCTTCTCTCCATCACTGCATCCTTCTCTCCATCACTTCTTTGTTGAGGATTTCATGTTGTTATTTTCCACTCTTCCACTTTTAGACATTCTTCAGTGGCTACCTTAAACATGTCCTGGATGTGGTGAAGCAGCAGAGGAAGCAGCTACAACTGGACGCGGTTGTCGGGTCTGAAGAAGTAGTGGACAAAGTGGATGAATGGAGCCAGTTCCAGTCTGCCTTTGAGCTCATCACTTCCTGTGGAGAAATGGTGCTGAACTGTGCAAATCTCAATAGTGCTGTCTGCCGGGCCATTAGCAGTAGTGGACCACTTCTGAGGACACCTGGTGGACCGCGTTCTCCCTTTGGACCTTACAATTATCTCACCAAACGAGCCCCTCAACAGTTGCAGCGTTTGTTCGAAATGTTGTCTAGTTTAGAAGAAGGTGTGTGTGTGTGTATGTGTGTGTGTGTGTGTGTGCGTGTGTGTATGAAATAAATGTGTGTACACGTGTGTGTACATGTGTATGTACGTGCATGTGAGTACGTACACACACGTAAATTTGTGTATATTTACATGTGTACATATATACCATATATGTACTTACATATATACGTATGTACAATTCATATACGTATGTGGAGTGTATGTAATTCTAACAGTAACTAAAATATGTGTTGTATGAGCCGGATGTGTAAAACTGTGCATAGTCAGACACTTTTAGAACCTGCTACATGTGTGCACCCGCTAATAAGCGTATTCCTCCCTCCCCCCTCCCCCACAGCTGGAGGTGAGATCCACCTGCTCCCCGGAGTGAGTAAAGAGGTACAGTTTTTGAACCAGTCAGCCCACCAATTCGCTTTTGATATCATTTTTGTTGGATTATTGAGGAAGCTGAACCAAATCCCATCCATGAAGGTTGGTATCTGGATGACATTGTGTGGATGTTCTGCTATAGTTTGCCATAGTGGTGCTGGTGTGTACGTACAGTACCTGTGCATATACGTACGTACTTGTATGTATACGTGATACCCCTAACTTGTAAACCTGAAAATGTATACCCTCTGAGTGTTTGACGCATATCACCCAAGTCTGTAGCACCTCAAGAAGGGGGTATGCGTAAAAGTGTTTGTTTCATTATGTGTCGTGGACATTTGTGAACACTGTGGTGGTTGTGGTGACTAGCGATGATGCTGCTGTAGCCGACCACCACAAAGCCTGCAGCATCGCCATAGAGGTGTACTTGCATAAGTACGTATTTGTGCAACCATTTGTCAAGTGGACACTGAGTAGGGCTGTGACAATCAGCAATAAAAGTAGTATCTTGCCAGCCACCATGAGGTCTAGTACCTGCACCTCGTGCATGGCACCTGTACATAATGATCGTAATATGCTTGTGTAGTACAGTAAAATAATACCTGGGTTAGTACATATCCCTGATTAGTGAGTACGCTTCACTCAGTCCCTAGCTCCTTTATGCAGTGAATTCTCATTATTCTGCCACTGTTTTATCCACCAAACCTTTTAATCCACCACAATTTCCCTGTACCACTATAATGTACAAGTAACGTTATCCGTCTAAGTCATTAATCCACCATATTCTTTGAAAACAAATTGCGGCAGATTAACAAGTATTCACTGTACACTATGTCAACCAGTACTGATGGTATGTACCTCTGATGAGAAATACAGATTTGGTGTGCCCTTCAAGTCACCATGTTGCACTGTATATACATACATATGTAAAGTATGTACTGTACAAATGTATACAATATGTATACCCATGCTCACTGTGGTACCCCGTATTGATCTGTAGGAGTGGTTGTCGGAAGAGGTTGTCTCACCAACCAGTCCTATGGCCCTTGTGGATGATCTCCCCACCTTCAGTTTGTCTCCATTGCCATATATCACTGAGGTTTGTTTGCATGTACTGTACATACATGTATTTGTGCGTAATTTTCTTTTCGATTCATAATTATGTATGTAGGTATGTGTGTGCATGTAAGTAGAACATTCTTATGATTGTGCTCACATGTGAATGTCCCAGTTTATACGTAAAAACCGTGGAAACATGTTAAAATGAACTGAAATGTATGCAGATAACTAGTTCTTGTTGCTGAGAAAATCTGTTTGGACTAAGAAGCGTTGAAAAATGCAGTCTAGTGAAGAGAGATCTTCATTCTTTACCTTCATCAAATGTCCAGATGAAAAACTCTCTTCGTCAGACTGTGTTTCTCAACAAATTCCCCCAACTTTTAGTTGGTAACATCTCAGTCCAAAATCCCTATTCAAACACTAGCTCTTGTTCTCGAATTTTCCTTACTTATTGCAACTGCTACAGTAACCAAACAAGGCCCACATTTGGTTTGTGTTAAACAGCTGTTTGTCTTAAGGGTGCTAGACTCAATGGGTTCCCTCCGTAGCCGGTGATGTACTTAAGACACAAAATGTTAACATTGTATACAGTACGTATTGCCATGCTACCTCCAATGCGCCCTGTCCACTCCTGTCTCCCTACAGATTGGTGACTACTTACTGACCCTACCACAGCAGCTGGAGCCGTTCACATCCCAGGACAGTCCTGCTCTAGCAGCTGCTCTTCAGAGTGGACATTTGCCATATATGGACAGTGAACTCCAGGGTAATCCTGTTTTATAGCTAGTGTAATATTGTTATGGAGTATGTCTGTGTATCTCTCTCTCTCTGTGTGTGTGTGTGTGTGTGTGTGTGTGTGTGTGTGTGAGTGTGTGTGTGTGTGTGTGTGTGTGTGTGTGTGTGTGTGTGTGTGTGTGTGTGTGTGTGTGTGTGTGTGTGTGCACATGCGTGTGTGCGTGCGTACCTATGTACATGCCTGTGTATAACTATGTAATGCATAGTATCCATGTAGTATGTAGCTATAAATACGTGTATTGTCCTTGTGAATGCATGTACACAGGAAGAACAGCTGTATAATACGTTCTTCATTCTGTTGGTGTAGCTGGTGTGCGCCCATCCGTGTCTGATAGTGAGGAAGCCGACTTTGAAGATCACCCTTCACAAGTGTGGATTGGTGCTGTTGCCAATGGAACCATGCTAAACTATTCGATGAACATATTGAAAATTCCCAAATTGACAGAAATGTCAGCTCAACAGCTGTCAACTGACATTGGTTAGTGGCCATTCAATATTGTGACCCTAGTAGGCATGGTAATATGGTTATTCATTTCTATTTTAATAATCAGGATAATGATATCACGTTTAGTACAGTAAATACTTGTCAATCTGCCGCAGTTCATTTTCAAAGAATATGGTGGATTAACTGGATATTCGTTATTACTTGTACGTTATATTGGGACTGGGATATTGTGACAGATTAAAAGGTTCAGAGGATAAAATAGTGGTGGATTATAAGGAGAATTCACTGTATCATTGTGAGAATACTTCCTCCCTTGTCTACTTTCTGAAAATGTGCATGTCAGTTTTTTCGTCCAAAAACTAGGTCAAATGGATTTGTATATTGCTCAAAGCAACACTTTATTAGGCTTACAGTTTCATTGCACTACTTTTAAGCATGCTTTTTCACTTGCTTCACTAAGTGTAATGTTTTCAATTTTGATCATTATAGACAATGGTGATAATGATACCTATAATCACACTGACCTTGATTCCAGTGTTTGTCCCTCTATTGGTAGTGCAGTGTGCATGTCTTCTCCACTCAAACCTCTTTCTTCCACTCTGTAGGTTATCTTTGTAATGTGTTGGCTGCTTTGGGTCAGAATCCAACACAAGATTTGAAGGACCTGGAGATATTGCTTAAAGCTGATAGGAAAAAGTTTGTGTGTTTGGGCTGTGTGTGTATTTGAGTATGTGCAATTGTACGTATTTGTGTATGTGTGCATGTGCATGTATACGTGTGTGTTATGATGCATGAGTGTGTATGTACAAATGCATGATTTGTATACTACGTAAGTTTAGAACTTCACTTCTTGTCACTTCACACATTTGTACACAGTGATATTGGTTGACAATCTTATAATCTATAAAAGTTCTTGAGTGTGCTGTTCAGTATGTTTTATGTTGTATGCATGTTGTATGCAATGCATGTTGTATGTAGGCTGTCCCACATCTGTGATTTCAAATACTGTGTCGAATTATTGTGTGTAGCAGTGGACGGCTGCTCACTGCTCTTTGTGGCTTGTGGTTGGGTTGTAGGTTTGAGGAACTGAAGAGCTCAAGCATCTCCTCTAAACTGGTGAAGGAAGTGGACAGGCAGCGTTGGTGATCATGAATTAATACACCACACTAGTTGTTCAAACTATGTTGTTTATATAGTATAATAATACACATCAATATTGCATAATACACAGTATTATCATACATGATGGAGTGTATTATGTTACACAGCTTTTTATGCTGCTTTAATGTATTATGATTAGCCATAACTTAAGGTAGGAGGGATTGCGTTGATCATGGAAGATGGCCTCACTTTCACTGGTAAATATATGAAATGAGAGTCATAATAATTGTGGTATATACAGCGGCCCGAGAAGACAACTGCAAGGAACCCACAAAATCATCCAGTTCTTGTTATCATATTATTATGATGTTCTTTATATCAGGATTTGCTCACTATTGACACTATCTATATATTATACTACAGCAAACCAAATAGCACTTTAAAAACCTGATTCGTATATTTTAGGCAGCAATTCATCTCAAGGGTGTTTGTCTCTGTATACAACAAGCTCAGGTTCCTATGTAATGTGCTCGTGCCTAGCTACTTTGGTGGAATGTCAAGGCTGCATGGAACACTTGCACGTGGTCCCTGCAATGAGCGGTTTGGAATGGAGCATGCATGCTGCAACTGTTATTGATACAAGCATGTCTCATATCATGTATATGTGATGGTTGGACAAGCCAATTAATTGTACAATGTCATGTCATTTCTATGTAGGGTGTCTCCTAATGATGAAACCGGATGCGGGATCTGTTTCGATCGATTAGACCACGGCAAATTGTATCAACTTATCAGCTGTCGTCGATCGGAAGTTTAATTAAGAAACAAAATGGCTGCCTGGCTGGAAAGCTCGAACCAGGAACGTCAAAAAGAAAAGCGCAAGGAAACGGCTGGTTTGAGATTCGTTACTCCTGGTGACGTCATAACAGAAGATACAGGTTATATGAGGTGAAGAGGTAGTCGTGAGGCCGTACCCGAATCATGTACACACAAGCTATAGTAATAACATTGACTGCACGTGTACATGTTAACCGTGTGTAGTTGTGAGAGCACGTGCAATCCGCCAAATTCGAAAACCGACAATTTTTTCGACTATGTGTGTATGGTAATATGCAAACACGCCGCCTGTATAGAGGACAAGATGTGTGTAGCAACAAACATTGATGAATACTACCTAGGATCAATAGTCCCCTAATACGAATCCATAACTGGAGACTATCCCAATCACCCTACATAGATTTGGGTTACATTTATAGGTTGTAAAATCCATCAATGTATATCATACACATTGATGCATTTTTCAAGTTGCACAGATCTGATCATTCATCTGATAGGATGCATATGGTTGAATAATGATTTAGCTGTCGTTTGTCTGTCTATCTGTGATTGTAGAGGCCACGGAACATACATGGAAGAAGACAAGTTGATCGCATCAGTAGCTGGTGTTGTTGAGAAAGTCAATAAACTGATTTCAGTCAGGCCTCTGAAATCTAGGTATGTGGGAGTGTGTGTGTGTGTGTGTGTGTGTGTGTGTGTGTGGGAGTGTGTGTATGCAGTTGTGTGTGTTTGCATGTACAATCTGTCTTTCTGCAATTTCCAGATACAGTGGTGAAGTTGGTGATGTTGTCGTTGGTAGGGTGTTAGAAGTAAGAAAATCACATGGTACTAACCAGGATACTTAGTGAGCATGTTCCACTGTTCTTGTATAGTCCTCTGGGTATACTCATGTATGTACACACATACGTGTACCGCACATGAATACCAATGGCACCTCCTAATGTTTTAGGTGGGTCTGAAGAGATGGAGGGTTGATACAGGATCGAAGCTTCATTCGATTTTGAACCTTTCTTCGATCATGTTGCCAGGTGGAGAACTGGTGAGGGGATGAATGTACTGCATGTGTCCCTGTAACCTGTACTGTGTGTGCCCATGTGGTGCGTATTCACAAGTATGCATATTATATACTCACATAGTTATCTTGTCATATGTGGATTCTCGGTTATCTGCCACAGTTTATTTTCAAAAAAATATGGTGATAAATGCGTTTGGCAGATTAACTGGATATATTCATAAGTACGTACTTGTTCTCAATTTGGTATTGGGGAATTCTGGCAGATACAACGGTGGCAGATTGTGGAAATTTCACTGTATGTACATAGTTGCCATGTACATTGGTGCAATATTCCCTATAAATGTTAGTACAATGGGACATTTCAATGGCCTTGGGGAGATGCGGTGGTTGGTAGATTATGAAGGTTTCATAGTTTCCATTGTCTGTACCTCAGAATGTGGTCTGACTACGTAGGTTCTTGGAGTGGAAGTGTTGGATAGTAGAGGCTTCACTGTACGGGTCAAGCTCTAGAAATGCGTTCTGAATGTCCCACACCTGCTCCTGAAGCCCAGGCCAACCTCTTCAATGCACACCGCATGTGTGGTACAGCCTTGAGTATTCACCTGTATTCTCTGTTGTGGGCACAGCTGACCAGAGCACCCCCTGAGGCCAGGGCTTCCCTTTGTGGGAGAGGAAGGACGGGGCAAAATTGAATTTGAATTCTGGTTTCTGGAAAGTGATGAATTGATTTACAATATGATGTAATTAGGTGTACTTTATCTTACTGTATTGAATATCTGATGTGTGTGTGTCATGATATCATGTTGTATAGCGACGGAGGTCAGCCCAGGATGAGCGAATGATGAGAGATTACTTCAAAGAAGGAGACCTTATCAGTGTGAGTGTGTGTGTGTGTGTGTGTGTGTGTGTGCACGTGTGTGTGTGCGTGTGTGTGTGTGTGTGTGTGTGTGTGTGTGTGTGTGTGTGTGTGTGTGTGTGTATGTTTGTGCATGTGTGTGTGTGTGCATACAGCACATTTGTGGATGATGTACTGTAGGCATTTGGGTTGGATATATGTGTCAATAAATATGTTTTGTTTACATATGTACATGCATTCTACATACTTATGTGTGCATGTGAGCACATTCCCTTGTATTCACTTCTTGTACACATACATATACCCATGGAGTATTCTATTAAGTATCTAATCTATCTGACTACGTATTGCAATGCTGTTTTGTAGGCTGAGGTGCAAAACGTCCATCATGACGGGACACTGTCCTTACATACAAGAAGTATGAAGTATGGCAAGGTTTGTGTGATCTGTGTACCATGGTGTTGATTGGATACAGTACTATTAACTGATGTACAGTATATACGTACCTGCATGTGTGTGTGTGTGTGTGTGTGTGTGTGTGTGTGTGTGTGTGTGTGTGTGTGTGTGTGTGTGTGTGTGTGTGCATGCTCGTGTGTACTTGTATACTACAACACATATACAATTTGTGCATATGTACATACTTGCATGTACATGGATCCCACGAGAGCATGTCATCTCTTCTCACAGCTGAGGCAAGGCTCTCTTCTCTCAGTCTCACCGAATCTGATCAAACGATGTAAGACCCATTTTCACAATACACTCTGTAATGCCGGGGTAATCCTGGGGAACAACGGCTGGATGTGGATCAGCCCTCAGGTGCTAGAGGAGGGCCGACAGGCACTCTACGGTGGGATGACAGAAGCACACCAAGCCGAACAAATCGGAGGACAGGACAAGAGAGTGAGTCCTACTGTACTACCTATGTACGTGTGGTACCTCTCCACCTGAAGGTTTACAATGTCTACCTATGTGTGTATTTATCTATAGATATCTGTACATACACTGCTTATAATATCTTTCAGTGTATACACAATATATGTGTATACATATTAATACATACACATTATGTGTAAGCATAATATATATTACTGTATACATGTGTATGCTAGACTACACTATTCATACATTCACTATAAATGTATGTACGGTATGAATGTACGTGTTATAATATAATATTATAGTTCAACCAGTGAGTACATACTGTACGTAGAAACTTGTTAAAGACCCACCAAACCCTTATTGCTCACCAGAGGTAATTGTTTGGTTGACATAACATACGTATGTGAGCTAGGCAGTTGATGTGGTGTATGTGTTGACCAGAAGTTCAGTATATGTGCTTCCTGGGGTATGTACGTACGTACTAAGCATGTTGTACTGTATGTACATATGTACAAACAGTACTTACTGTGCATGTTCATACATGTGCGTGCATCAGTACATGCGTGTATGTATACATTTGTGGAAGTTAGTAACTGTTACACAGAGGTGCATGTACGTACCTGTACTTTGAACATGAATACCCTTCCAGAGATGAGATGTTGTGGTTTGTATTTCGATACGGATAGTCTCTCTAGTGGTAATTAAACGTGAAGGAAGACTGATATTCTAAACCTCCTCTCCTATTACATCTACGTCAACTTGGTTTATGATATTTGTGTCTCTGTCCTATCCAGGGGGGGTGGGGTGGAGTAGGGAAGGGTACAACCTAGGACATAGCCCTTCCTGAATCTCTACCTCTGAGTACTAATATCACAATCTACACATGCCACTGCAGAATCTGATGTCCTAGTATTCTCCAACAACCAACCTACATACATGTACACTATTATGTCATATCCTTTCTAGAAGGGATACACAGGGATGGATCATTCCCAGAGGTGATGTGAATGACCTGAATCCTGAATAGCCACATGCTGAACTATTGGTATCTAATTGATTGATCAACACTCACATCTGGGGATCGCTGGGATACAAGGAATAGATATCCCTGTTGGTCTCTTTGATGTTGTCACTAACCAGGATACATGCTGCATGTACATATAGGATGCCCTCCCCCCTTATTCTGAAGGAATCCCTGTTGTAGACTAGTTCCACATGTTTATTACTGTACCCGGTGTCATAATCTTTTTGACATCCCTAGTAGGGACGTATTAGACATGCAGGTGCCGTATGTGTGTGTTTGCAGTTGAACACAATGTCAATGTGTCACTTATCTAGATTAAATGAGGCTTGTTTATGTGAGAGAATGATTACTTTCAAGCCACACATGCGTGGTCGAGTGGATTACAGGTATTTCTACACAATGGTCCTGATCCATGCCACACAAAGACCAACTCATTCATGCATTCTACAGCCTGTTTTGCGCTGCAGTTTAGTATGTGCTATACATACTAGACTCCCAGACAACAGAAAGTACAGGAATCGGTAGAAAACAGCATAAAAGGAGAAGTGGGAGTATATTTAAGGTTATGCTGTCTCTTTGGGTTACTGCCCTCTGACCTTTGCCCTTGCTGTAGGAGGTGACACTGGACGAGCGTAAGACAATAGCACGTCTCCACAACTGCATTTTAGCGCTGGCAAGAAAAGGCCTACAGCTCTACGACACCACCATCCAATACACCTACGACGCCTCTCTCAAGTATGAAGTGAGTAAACTCTCTGTCTTACTATCTCACCTCTCCCCCTACTCCATCGGTCTTTTGTGCATCTTGTGGTCAGTATGTGTATGCATATGTACGTATGACCTGAGTTAAAGATTCTGTAATGGCTTGTGTGTACATACAGTAGAACCTCGTTATGGCAAACACTCTTAAAACAAATTTCTGCTTAATACAAACTAATTTCCGAGCATCATATGGTTTGCTGTAGTAGTGTACATATAGTAAGCCAATCTTGCTAAGAAAAACATCTGATAACAAGAACTAATTTTGTGGGTCCCTTGTAGTTTGTCTTAATGAGTTTCTACTGTATGTACTATCTCCTTGTGGTCAGTATGTGTGTGTGTACGTATGACCTTGAGTTAAAGATTCTGTGATGGCTTGGAAGTGTATATGTACGTATGTGCTGTATGTAATGCCTTCGTACGTCGTCAGGTACATACTAACCAGACGAAGTACACCGCCACACAAGTGTACCATTGCAATGAACACATCTTTGCATAACCATCATGGTATCAGCAGGATGTAGCAGTGCCAAAGCTAGGAACACACCCAGCTGTACTGCTGATGAGATGGTCATGCTACAATGTTGTGCTTGTAGCAGTGGTGTACCTGTGTGACAGTATGTTGCCTTAGGCTAACCCAACTTGTTCTTGAACCTTTTAGGATTGCATCATCCCCATATCTTTGTTTTTCATTTTAAATGTTCTTATAATACACTGTACATATCTTATGTACATTGGATGAAGAGTATTCTCCTATGTACAGAACTCCCTACCTTTTCCACCAAATGTTTCATATAACACTGTACATTGTCCATTCATACTACGTACTGTACATACTTCACCCAGTTCCCTGTGGTGTTGTGTACATGTATATACAGTCGGCAAGGGACATTGCAAAAAGCAGTACCTTTATATGTGTGGGTATGTATTTCATGTACATACATACAGTACATATGTAATTGTACATACATGTATGTATTGTATGGTATACACATTGCAATGTACATTACTATGCATAAGCCTGATGCACATGTGTGTGAGTACATATTGTGGTCTTCTAGGATCGAAGCAGTACATATGTACAGATTCCCTCCCAGACAAGTTGGTACATTTTTTTGATTCAGCTGGTATGAATCACTGGAACTAGTGGGAAATTCCTCTGGCCACCACCTAGTACGTACAAACAGTGGCGATTTTCAGAGGAATGTTAGCACAAGCGAGGGTGGCGTTTGGTCCCTTGTGGCATTGAGTATCTCCTGTATGGATACATACCACAGTATATGTACATACGTATATGTGGTATGTTGCGTGGGCGACTTCAAAGGAAAAGCAGTGCACACATTCGTGATGTGTGCACCCTCCCCTGCTGTACGCACACTTCATTCGATGTTGCATTGTTGTTGCATTGTGGATGATTGATTATTTCTTTTTCACACGTCTACTAATCATCGCTCGATCAAAGGTGCGCCCACGCAACATACCACAATAACTAAAGTACCTCTGGAGAAGCTGTAGCGGATACAGACACCTTTGCCTAATTGACACCTCGGGCTTCGCCCTCGGTATCAATTAGGCAAAGGTGTCTGTATATCCGCTACAGCTTCTCCAGAGGTACTTTAGCTATTACATACAGTATTGCATACCTGCAACTGTGTACATACTGTACGTACACACATATTTGTGTATACAACTGTATGTAACTGTGTGTACATACATGTATTTTGTATGTACATGCATCTGTATGTACATAGCATACATACATGCACATATCTGTGTACATACATTATTACTCAGTGTGTTAAGATCCCACGGTATGAGCATTGAGAGGTGGTTCCCACTTTTCTGGTTCACTGGTGCATGCATGATTGCATGATGTGAACCATTGAACAAGGTGTCATGTAATATACACCCGTCTGTGTAACATTTGTTGTTGGAACATGCCATGTAATTGCATAACTCTCTGAGAACACGTTTTCATGACAGTCTTATCTTTATTATGTAACCCCTGATGTCTGTATATGTTCCCTAACTGAACTGAGTTTCAGTTCTAAAGGACTGCTTGTGTTTCATATACATATGCACATAAATATCTACATACAATCTTATGTACTTATTATGTACATGTGTGTATACATAAGCATGTTATCACATTTTGTGTATATCTTAATTTTTGGTATTGTGGGCACACTGTCACACTAGTGGTCTGCCTTTCTTGATACTTCCCCCAATTATGAGATGGAGTAGGTAGAGAGTGTGTCCTATCTATCCCCTAATGTTACTGTGTATACCCTGTACACACCCAGGGAGGATACAACTGTATATCCCTAATGCACACCCAGGGAGGAATCAACTGTATTGTGTCCTTGAAACTTGTATTTATAGTTGATTCGCTACCTTTCTATGTATGCTGGAGTACCTCCTTTAACATGTATTACGTATCTGTTCTGCTTGTTGCATAGGTGAAGGATCTCTTGCGATTGGATACAATTGAGGACATAACGACAGCTGCTTCACAATTAAGCTTTGAATAATGTTTAAATCTCACCATGAATAAGATCGTCAACACATTGCATAAATGCACACGTACGTACTGTGTACAGGGGTACGGAGAACATAGACAGTCCCTCAGATAGTTACTCCAATCTCTATAAATCAAATGTGTACAGTGGGAAATTCCCACTAGAACTATGTTGGATGATTGGGCACTTCATTTAATACCATTCCACCACCTCTGTCTTGTATTGTCCACGACTTCCTGCATTCCTGCAAGTAGGCACTGACATTTTTCAGTAAGAGCCTTGTTGTGTTCAAATAACCTGTATCTTAAAAAAATATTTGACATGAGAGACAGCTAGCAGCTGTTACGTGTATATGTTGTGAAATCTGTCAACCTCAGAATAAGGGCACATAAACAATGTGATGGAATAAACACACTGCACACTCGTGCTATAGTGTGTATATCGCAATGTATGCATGTTGCAATAGGCTTCATGAAGTTGGTAACAAAGTACACTCTTCATATTGTAAACATGATCACATCATGTGGATGTATGTACTTCAGATTGTCAACACACTGTGTGTATGTAGTGTACATGTATGCATGAACCAACCTCAGGAAACTGTGAAATTTTTCCATATTTATGTAGTACTTGCACCGTGTATACAGGTTTTGTGTATAGTATACATGCATGTACTGTGTATGTATGTATGTATGTATAATATAGCCAAACCTTACACTGCTGATCTGATCTCACCACACAGATGGTTGCACTCTCATTGTGGGTGTATACATACATACTGTGTATGCATACGCATGTGTTGCCTTTGTGGGGTGAATAAATTAAGTAATCTGTCTGTGTGCAGTCAGCTATACTGTTCAAAAGGTCACTTATAAGGTGTTAGTTATGACTGCCTGAAGTTGTATGAATACGAATGCATGTAGAGTATTCCTCTCAACATTAACCTGATTACTTCATGTCGACGTGTGATCCACTGGTGCACTGACATGCATAATTTGATCAAATCTTGTTCAAGTGGTAGTCTTTTGTGTTCAGTTCCGTAGCGGTACATGTGTCCGTGTCTTTGAATTTCACTCATGCATGGAAGAGTACCTCGAACAGTTGGAGTTACCTACATTTGAAGGCACTTTATGTGATTCCTATGCAATTAGTGGTCTGTGTGAACACTAATGCAATTATATTTTCATCTTCTGTGTATGTGTACACACAACACACTCATTAACACATACACACACATGCATACACACACCCAAAAGCACACATGGCATATACAGTGTATAATGTACATGTTCGTAATATAGTTTTATGTACTGTGTATATGAACATTGAAACCAAATTGAAACTGAGTGAAGCAGCCACCCTTTAGGTGGTCTTTCTGTTGCATCCCATACCTGGTACAGTGCAGTGGTGTTTGTTATTTCAGACACAACACCTGAATCTGCAGCTGCCTTGAAAACCAGGTTCTATATACTTTCAATTTACAAACAGCTGAATGGTCTGAGTACTAGGTAACTCCATATGGCTGTGTGATGCTCTGATTGGTGGTGTATGTGGGATGAAACCTGCATTACAATAATAATTATTACAAACCTTCCAAATCAAGGAAGCTATACAACAGATGTGTGACAAGGTCACTGTTTTTAGGCTGTCCCATACTCAGCAGAAACCTCTACAATAATTCTTGAACCCACAACAAGGTAGCCAAGGTATATACAGGTATATATGTTCAGAAAAGCTTGAGGCTGGCTTGATACACATATACGTACGTATACTGCAGTCCATTTCATGTTGTATAGCATACAGTTATGCCTCAATGAAACATGAACATACAGCAGTGTATATAATATGCATGGCATATATAATGTAGTATAGAATATAATATTATATAATATACCATTACATATGTATTATTATACTGTAGACCATACATATAATATGCATCATGAGCGTTTGATCAACATCATTTCTTTAATAATATTATTATTGATGATTTTAAATAGAATAGAATTACATCAGCAATCAAATATTATAAATAAAATACATGAATTGTAGCTTAACTGTACAGTATGTAATGTGTATAAACTGTAGTAAGCAATTCACACAACACAAGTATAAAGTGAGTATTAAATACAAGAAATTAGACAGTTTGCAAATAGCACAACACATGCGATGATAGTGACTAAGCTTCACTGCATTTGTACCAAGTACAGATGGAACCTAGCAGTGAATGGTAACTCTCGTTCACACTTGACTGGACCCAGAACCTTTTGGATTCTGTACATCAACAGTGACCCTGAAGTACAGGATGTCGTTCCTGAGGTATTGGCACTTTTGTTTTGGCTTGAAGCGAATGTCAGACAACGGCAAAAACTGTGGCATACCAATGGAGTTGGCCAACTCCACGCTATCTGGA
Source organism: Chondrilla cf. caribensis (assembly GCA_964020155.1). Classification (NCBI taxonomy): domain Eukaryota; kingdom Metazoa; phylum Porifera; class Demospongiae; order Chondrillida; family Chondrillidae; genus Chondrilla; species Chondrilla cf. caribensis. The sequence goes on from OZ026563.1 coordinate 3,710,661, forward strand.
ACCTGAGGACTGGGTGCAGTGTATTCCCCAAAGTCCATCTTCACATGGTTGTCATCATTGAGCTGGTTCAACAGCTCCACCACAACGTGACCCACAAAGGGCCACTGTAGCTGATCATCGTTCTTTCCTTTCACAATGAAAGTATACACGGAGAGATGGGTCCCACGGCCAGAACGGCCATTGGGGTACACTTCCAGGCACATTGTGTGTCCGTCCTTGCTTGTTTCAAATGGTGGACTGTACCACGGCTGGTTGGCAGCTTGCAAGCGAGTAAAGTTTGTCAACTTCATTGTGAATTGAAGTTTACTTGAATTCTGGGAGACGGAAACCGAACGAGATGTGTTTGGGGTGGGAGGACCGCTACCCTCTGGTGTACTGGAAGTGGAGGAATTCTTCGACTGAGAAGTATGAAGTGGTAAATTGAGATCGGCGGCCTTAAACTTCATCTCCACTTCTTGTCGTAAACTTTTCATGTCCTTCCTTGTCTTTTCGGCTTCAGACTTGGTCGATTCAACAAGTTTCTTAGTGTCCCTGAGTTCCCCTTGCAAGTGATATCGACTAGAGTCTATTTCTCGTACTTGTTCCTCCATTGCACTCAGTCTACCGGCCATCACTGACACTTCGTCCTTCAGCTTGTGAATCTGTTCACGTTTCCCTCTTCTTTTCATACTTCGCGCGTCAACTAAAGACGTAGCGCTACATCCCGATAAATCATCTTCGTTTCCGCTTCCACGGCGCGAATCTCCCGCGTGGCCCTCGTCCCATCCAGCCGTCCAGTACAACAAACCCTTAACCTTCTGAAAGGGCCAAAGTAGAATACTAACCGCAGTGGAGTAAAGGCTAAACACAGCGCTCTTGGCGACTGTCACAGGAGACCTCCAACCAGACGCTCTCTTGCCAATACTTCTCTTCCCTATACAATAAAAATTCAAAATGGTCAAAGGTAGACTATAGAAACGTTCCATGTAAGGAAAGACCACCAAAGATGCGTACAAGTGTAACCTTTTGTTTTCGTTGGGGGTACTACGCCTCTCTGTGGTCTGTCCATACTGATATGACTACATACACGCCAAATTCATCGCATAAATAGCTGTCCTAAAGTACATTATACACCACAATAGTCCTCTGAACCTGTAGCCGCCAGCTGGCAACAGTGGTAAGGCTTCTGCGTACGTTCACAGCGAATCTTTGTCGAATACGGCTTTACTGACATGAAAGTTCGGTTCCACAAGAATGTAGATCTCATTGTAATCGAGTTATTGTTATGAAATAATAGACGGGTTAATACTATCCACTGTAGCTGTGTGGTATCATGACCATATGTACTGATAGTTGAAGTGAATTGTCGTCCGAAACGTATTTACCATAATAGTCTACTCCGTGTTTACCAACACGTCCCAAATAAAAGGGTACACGTATGTTAGTCGTACATTTCAAACCATAAACGATACTCTACAGCTCTTAACCGTTATTATTGCCACCAAACTGACCTGAGCCCATTATTTTTTCTGAACAAGATAGCCGGCAGTCCAGAAGGTTACTCTGTTTCCGACTTTTGACTACTGTGGTTCACCTTTGGCCAGATACGAATGTTGACCTTTGGGATTTGTTTACACGCACCAAACACGTGATGTAGAAAACGCATTTCGCGCGTTCTATAGGAATGGAACGTATAGTGTTCTCTCCGCGTGATAGTTTTGTGAAGGGCTACGCGTGTTATAATCAATTGTCATATCTATAGTCTGTACGGTAGAGCCTGAGTTTCAACTACATCTACAGGCCGAGTCACTGTTATAATTCCATTCTGTAAAATAAGTTTATAGCTGTGAGGCTAATTGTTGGTTGACTCGATAACTGATTAATCAATCATAATTACCCGAATGTTGAACTTGCTGTACATCTTGTGGGGTTGTTACATTATTTGTAAGGAAATTTGAGGCATATTTGAGTCTCCTCGTTAGCCTGTTGTGATCTAATACAACGACACTATACCTCAATCCATGTACTCATTGTTGTCCAATTGTAAAAATTATAATCTTTAGTTATTATGTTGATACCAAGTGCTTTGTGCTCTGTAGTGATAGGTGTTGTCACTACCACTCAACACCACTTATTGATGGTACCATTCCCATTTGTATTTGCAGTTCTTACCAATAATTACAGCAATACATAGCGACATCGCATTTTAGTTTTTAGTGTAAATAATATACGTCGACTGTATACACACAAATGCACACCTATATTATATGATATTGTGTTTACAGAGTGTTACTAGTACAGTACATATAATATGCTTCACACTGATACACAATTCAGCTGGTTAACCACCTGGAGTATGTCAATGGCTAACCGGATAACCAGATAATTAACCCACTGTCCAGATGTCTCACCTATTGAGCATTTGGGCTGGTTCAGCAACTACGACAGCCAATGATAAATTGAATAAACGCCTAATATCATTATCTGTGTCAGCCAGTTGGTAATATAATTAATGATTGAACAAACACTTTTCTATTCTGTCATACACTGTCTTGGATCATTAATACTGTGTACATATGTGATGAAACACTCACCTATATCCACAAATGTACAAATACATGCACAGGACTGCGTATAGTGCCAGCTATAGCACACCAGTTCCTCAGTGGTATACCACCACTCTTCAATGATACCAAGAGGGTGATCCACTTGTCACTCCACATTGTCTGTCTGCCACTTATAGTAACTTACCATACCTAGCTTACCACCAGAGTCATACACCCCACTGACTTGGAGTTACGTGGTAGTCTTTTCTCTTTATAGTCTCGTTTTAGGAGAATAACACTTGAAACCATTGCAAAAGTGTCTAAAAATGACAATAGTAATTAATTCCATGGGAGATTGTTGAAATAGAGTATATGATACAGCTGTAGAACTCCCTGCCTCTCTCACCGACGCTAGAAAAAACTGACTGGGTTGCTGGTATATGCACTATCCCATGTAGTTTTCCTGTCTACTGGTTAACCGCTTGACCACCTCAGCAGTTGTGTATGTGTTGTTTTGTATACAATCACGAATAACTCAAAGGACAGTATGGCTTCATATGAAACCATAATATACCTACCATTGCATTTATATGTACTCCAATGATTCTCACTATGTACTAACATCTGCTTATGCACTGCACACTCAGCACTTTGTCACCAACACATACAGATATGAATCATGCCCTGTGCATCTTCACAATAAGAAATTTGAAACCAGCTGTTATCATTATGTTATGTTCATGTAATTCTACCAATACTTGTAGCACCTCTACAGTGTATAGTATATAATATAAGGTTCAACCCATATAAATACAGTAGATGAATACAGGTAGTTCACGTACGTATCTATAGCTTGAAACTTTATCTTGTATTGGCCAGTCATGGTAGATTGTCTGCCATGAATCCATAGCCTTTTGTGACTCCTGATAGTCATGTGCATGATCATATTGATTGAAGTCTATATTAACCTAAAATATACATTCTTGTCAACCATATTTGGTAGCTTACGATATGTACTATGTAATACATGTCAGTGAACATTCATTTTTCAAAAAGATCACTTATGTGGCACACTATGTAATTAAGTACATTGAATTCAAGTTAATCCACCAAACCTTTTTTTATACGCCACGACTTCCCAAAATCATTATAATATACAAGTACTTATGAATATCCAGTCGTGATGGTTTAATGAGAATTCATTGTACATATACGTATACGTATTATGCATATGCATATGTTTATGTAACACTAAAGGATGATAATCATAACAGTAAAATTCACTTAATACCATCCAAAATAAATTTTCATGAAATGTCGCAATCATGTACATAATAGACTAATAAATACATTACAACATAGTTTACATACATTCAACAATTCATCTGAGTCCAACATTTTACAATACAGTTTATCGATTAAACCAATTCCATAAGTGATATTTGGAGTGATAACCATCCTTGTCCTGCTTCAATTCCAGCCATTCGTTCTAGACTCTGCGGGTTCTGGGGTACTTTTTGAATTGGTAGGTTTACTGTAGGTAGAGTCCTTTCGACAACATAAGAGATTACAGTAAAGTCTAGCTACCCTTTTGGTACAAATGTATATAATAGCAAGGAACACCATCTGGGATGGCTCCAAGATGATGAACACATAATCTGACCATCTCAGAGAAGGCTCAACCTGACTGATCAGTGACACCGCACCAAATATCCACGATAATCCCGAAATAAGGAAGACAGCAAAAATGACCCGAATGTCTCTGATTAATTTCTTACGACGGACATCCAATGACTTTTGAACTTGTACATTCTTGTGGCCGACCTTCACAAGCACATAGAATACAAAAACACCACAAATAATGTTCAGTGCTGTGGTTCCAATCAATGGCAACATGACACCCACAAGAAGAGGGACTAGACCATCAATGAAACAACGCCCATCTGTCTCTCCATACTTTATACTGTCCTCAACGGTGTAGTTCACTGCTACATATATAGCCACTAGCACTGCAGGGGAACCCCAGCATATCACAAGATACACAGTTAGGGCCTTTTTGTTAATGTCTTTCTTGTTGGATGATGGTTTCAACTTCAGCACATGGTAAAAGTGAGTGATTGCTTCCACCATTAAACACGAAATGGCCACCATCCTCACGACGGTTGTATAGTGAAGTATAATGGCAAATGTCTGACACAGTTCTGGAATGGAAGTGGGAATGATGAATCCGAACAGAGTAAAACCGCTTACTATTGCAGCCAAAATAAAGTTCATCAGCAATATACTATATAGGGTTCGAAGTTCTTTGAATAGGAGATAGGTTACAATCACTGATCCTCCCGAAAGTGCGCCGATGACGATAGAAAAACTTCCTAGAATTAGCAAAGGAAGATTTTGAAAGCCTTCTGACAAAGTCTCGTTAGTGGAGTTAAACGCCAAGCTTGTATATCCTTGGAGGGCCATCTTCGTATCGTCTCAATTTCAAATTCCTTTCTTATCGATGGAGTGGATGCAAGGATTTCGCACCTATAGCTATTGATACCGTACATCGCGTATTCCGCCATATTTGTATTTGCGCGGTCGCGTTAACGTTTCATGCGTTAATTATCGTGTGACGAATGTGCGATCAAAAGATCTCTGTGAATTTGGTAGTAGCCTAATTTTATCAAAACAGTATCATCATTAATGACTCTTTGAATATGATAAGATCGATATCACTTCTTGCATCTAGTCTAGGATCATAAACTAGTCTGGTCGATAGGACTGTTCCAGGTTCAGCTGATAGGGATCAGTAGAAAAGGGAGAGTTGATCTAGCAAACAGTGATCATTCACACCTTGAATTCAAAAAGACCTGGCTAGCTACACCACAGATAGCATACTTAAGGCTATACATTATACTATCTGTGGCTGAACCAGGCTAAATATAACCTTCAAGTTGGCAGAATAGTAATATCAATGGAACCAAATGTGCAAAGATTCTCGGAAAACATTGGGTTTGAGACAGCTACAAGAGATATGGAAATGTGTAAATTCTTTGTTCATATTATTGCATGCCAATTAATATTGTAGGAGGTAGCTTCATATTATCAACAGCAGACAGTACAATCTCCACCATGTGGTGTCACTTGCAAGTGTATAAATCAGACAATGATGCTAATGGAGAAGACTGACTTCTAGAAGTAGAAAAACATTACATAAGATACCTTTGGTTGGATGCAATAGAAATATCAGTGAAGAACTGTATTTAGAAAAGACTCAATTACTTGTTCAAACACAAACTGAATTTTCCAGCAACCTGACTGTGTGAGAAAGATTCATCACATCACACATTCTTGATGGTGCAGTTCATGTGCTGTTTGGAGTAACTGTGATCTGGATGAAACTGAGCTGGTCTTGCTAGTCATGCCCTTCATCTGTACAATTGACACATTGACAAGGAAAGACTCTTGAATATCAATTTTATTCGGGAAGGAAAACATGTCCATGTTTATACACTAGGTGCTAATCCTCTTCAGGACAAAACTCCTTTCTTGCATGCAAGAGCCAACTCAGAAAAATCGGGTTACAAATGTAAATTGGACCACATTTCATGTAACCTGGATTTATAGTAGGAAATTAGTACATAGTGCAAGGATACTGTAGGTGCTATGATTCAGCACTTTTGTATGCTGTCAGCATGCCTTCAAATTTGTCTTTGCAATTGTCTTGTTCGACTTGTATCATCATTGAAGAGAATGCCATTGGTTTTGACTAATTATGTTAACAATTTTTATTTCAACATCTAGTTTAGTTGGTGTAATCACTTCACCATTCTCCTTTCATACTGCACCAGCGGTACTGCTGAGCTCAGTCTCACACTGGCAAGACCACTCAACTGTGTGGATTTTAAACGTGTTGATATTGACTAATTACGTTAATTATCTTCATTTCAGCATCTAATTTAGTCGGTGTAATCACTTCATCACATCAGTGATTACACCGACTAAACTAGATGTTGAATGAAGATAATTAACGTATACGATAATAATAGAAGGAGAATCGGGAGGGCTGGTTACTGTGGTGGCTTCGCGGCTACAGTCAGACATCCTGGGTTTGAGTAATGCAGTTACTGGTTTTTCTCTTTCCTCCTTCCTCTCCGAGAGGGTTGGGTTCCCATGAAACTTCCATCAATGCCATTGGTTGCTAATCACATGTGGCATGAAGTTCTTGCTGTGTTTGCTGGACCTTCTCACCCTGTTCACCAACCATGACAGTTGACCTTGTTGTGGCCCAACTAGCTAGACCATCTCACACATAGGCATGCTTGATGCCAGTGGCTAACCTGTAGTGAATGGTACCTTAATTGACAATGTCCATTACTCACGAACAACACCTTCTTTGTCCATCTATATATAAGGGCTAAATAGCTGCAACCATCCCAAACTAAATATTTTCTACCCTGTGCCCATTTATGGCCCATTTATGGCGATTAAAGTGTGCTCATGCTGATTTTCCACTAGTCTGACATTGTTTATTGCTGTGAGTATGTTGTCCAAAATATGATATCAACAGCATCTGCTACCAACAATGAACTACAAAGTGCTACATTCTTATAAAATCCGTGTTTTGTGAGGCTAAAAAGGAATGTACAAATTAAAATCAGTATTTGTCAACCATAAGCGAAATTTCTGTAGTGGTAGGGAATGATTTCTGTGAGTCAGTGACGAGGCATGAGTGGTGAGAAATATACGTTCCAACACAAAGTATGTCAAAGCAGCCACAGTACATACTAATACAAGCAATGTACTTATGTCACACAGCAAGTCTGGTAAAAAATGTGAATTGGATTACATTTCATGTAACTCAGATTTTCAGTAGGAAATTAGTGCGTAGTGCATGGATACCGTACGCACCATGATTCAGCACTTTTCATCAGTATACCTATAAATGTAATTAAGCAAGTCACATACTTGCTCACAAATTACCGTAGCGAATACTGATACAAGATGCTTTTTCAACTATTTGCTTTTTTGATGGTATTGGCAATAGCAAGTCGAGATGTGAAAGGTAATCAGGACAACAAAACAGCATTAGAAGAGATAAGTGCCATATTCGACTTTTGCGTGTCAAGAGGGTGTGATAGTTCCTCCTCATTCTTCGATAAAATTCCCTGTTATTGTGATCAACACTGCCGCATGTTTGGAGACTGTTGCCACGACAACCCCAGTCAGTCCCTGCCATCCAGTGATGATGAAGCACTTCCCAACAACCTACATTTTGAATGCACTCGTACATTCTTCCTTGTACCAAGGTGCAATATCGATAATAGTCATAATTCGTATCAGAGGATTTATCATAAGATGGTTAATCAATGTGAAACCAATTGGGAAGTTACACAACAAGTGGAAAAACTAATGGTATCTGAACTTTGTAAGAATAGTTCTTTATCTACAGAGCCCCCGGTAACAGATATTAAAACTGGTGTTGCTTACAGAAACAAGTACTGTGGTCTCTGTAACAACATAACTATAGACCAACTTGTACAATGGCCTTCACAGTGGTCCTGTGATTCAATCTTCGAGGATTTCCTTCAGGCATCAGTGCCAATCTCCATGTCATTGATCAATGTTCTCTGTAAATTAGTCTTATTCAAACCTCCTGAGGCGGAACAGTTCTCATTCACACCTGCAGACAACTTGCTGCCAGGTAGACCATGTTGGCCATTAATATCTACTTGTCCTTCGGAGAAACCAGGCAATCTATCGGAGACTTTGGATTTTGACAGTCTTGTACGGAATTGTACAATGATGGGGATTGGAAAAATTGTTTCCAACAATGGTATTAATATCTACTCAAATCCATACTGCGGTGTGTGCAACTCTGTCTCTGTCCATGACCTAAAATGCCACATAGTGATCAACAATAATTGTATTTATATCTTTGGCAGCCACGGACCACCCAAGACATTTACGTTGTCCTTCCACCCAATGTACAGTTTGCTTTACAATGGCAGTGAAGTTCCAATAGCTCCGGGCATATCATGTGACAATGGAACAGTGCACAACCCCTACTCTGGTGCTTGCCGCAAGCAAATTTACTTTACTGAAATAGAAAACACCTCCTGTACCTTGATATCTCTTGATACAACAAATCATCTTGCATTAGATTCCATAACTGTTCGATGGTTTAGTGACAATCGTGTCTACACAGTGAAAGGTTTTGACAGTAACAACCACCCATATATCTGTGCTAACTTGTCGCAAAACACAAGCACTACTGGAGAATCTGATGAGCCACGCATGCGGTATACTTTGGCATTGAACATTTTGTCATGTTGTGGACTACTACTAGATATCCTGTCTGGAATATTCATTCTCGTTACTTACTGCATTTATAAGGATCTTCAAACGCTCTATGGCAAATTGCTAATGAATATGGTGATTTTGGTTCTTCTTACTGATGTCATGATAATTGTAGCCTATCCGGTTAGTGAAGCCATGAATAATATGACATTCTGCATAATTTTAGCCATTAGTGCGCACTACGTGTTCTTGGTGAGATTTCTATCCTGTAGTGTCCTAATGTTCGAAGCAATGAGACACTTTTACTATTCTCTGAGATTAATTCCACCCTCGGATGAACATTCAGGTGGAAACAATAAACTGCTGTCCATCTACCTTGCAGTCTTGTATATTCCTCCTGCTATCCTGGTGATAATTTGTGTTTTCATTAATTTCACAGTGGAAGGAGCTATTGGCTATGGTTTGGCTACATTTGACTGTTGGATGTCCAATATTATAGCTACCACACTTTCATTCGCAGTCCCTGTATTCATTTCTTTGTTGTTCAACATTGGTGGACTTGTGTTTTGCATATACGTTGTTGTGAAGCTGTCTTGTGTTTCCCAAATCGGTAAACCCAGAACTCAAAGTGATGTTTTGCTGCAGAATTTTCGAGTCATTGTGGCTATCGTTGCAGTTTCTGGAATAACATGGGCTTTATTTTCACTTGTCATTCTGACCGGGATCACTAACACACGCAGTTCTGAGCTGTGGGAGAATTACACATTTATTGTAATAAACAGTAGCCAGCTTGTACTGGTGGCCGCTACCTATGTTTGCAGTAAGAATATGATGAAACGTTACTACAAAACATTACAACAGTGGAAGTGTTGCAGGCAGCCACCTTCTAAAGTGATTGAAGAAATCCGTTTACCGGCACCAGACAAGGACCACACCTCCAGTGTCTAATTAACAGTCATGAAGACACACATGCAATCCATAACAGATATACCATAGCTTTATCACGCAGACTACTTCGTACGTTATCCTTATTTCTGAAATGAACAATTAGCAACTTTCCGCGTATTCAACATAATTATCATATTCAATAATATCACAAATCTCATATTGCTATATATATATTATATTGGTAACCTTTGTCAGATCTTAACAATTGTGATTTTTATATTTCCTCAGCAAATAAGCTTTGTTCCAAGATTAAACTCTGTGCATTTATCATCAACTTATTAAAGAGTATTTACAGTAAATGTAATAATTATACTTATTCAAAACTCATTGTGATAATAATAATAATCTTAATACAATTCCATGGCCATATGTCAAGGCATAACAGTGCAATAAAATATATATGCACTATATAAAATGTAGTAAGGTGTCTGTACACACATAAGTACTGTATATGCATAATTATCTATAATACAATATCCAGCAATCAAGAACATGCAATTGTAGTAAAACACATTGTGAGTGCAGAAGACTCTTGGACAGACATGGACTGTAAAATATGTAATAAAGTATAATAATATATACACATGGATGCATAATGATACGTATATAATAATATATATTGTGGCTATTATAATACAATCAATCTGGAACACGCAATTATAGTTTGAGTTTTGAAGACTTATGGACAAAGACTCTTGACAATGTATTCTGGTATGTGTTAAGCTGGTTGCTGTAACCCACTACTGGACACAGTGGCAGGTGGCTCTTCATTTGCCTTTGTTTGAAATCTCTTGGTGCATATTTTGCTTTTGGTATACAACCTCGTGAAGAATCCTTTGTAGAGTTTGGCAACTCTTTTGGTGCATATGTATGCAAAGGCTACAAACACCAGTTGTATGGTGTTGAAGAGGACGAAAATATAATGGAGCCATAATGTGGTGTCATCAATAGTCTTGTCAAAAAGAACAACAATGGTAAGTGTCCAAGTTACCCCTGATATGGAGAAAATGGCAAAGAGAATACGAAAATTTCTCCACAGTAACTGTTTGGGTGTCTGCCCATATGATTTAAACTTTGATGGCGATTTCCACATCTTTATGGTCACAACAAGACAAAAGATAAACACAAACATATTGAACATGATCATAATCCCAGAAGGAAGTACAAATGAGATAAAAGCAGCAGTCGGAACTGCAATCCAACATGATCCAGAAATATCTCTGCCGTACTCCACTACACCATCTGATATGTAGTTCAAGATCACACAAACTCCTACAATAACAAGCGGTACCACATATTGGGGAAGAATGTAAAGAAGCAGACTTCTCCACGTTTTGTCATCACTGTCTCTCTTGAGCTTCAGTGCTTCATAAAAGTGCTTCAAGACCTCAAACGCTAATACACTCATGGATGCAAAACGCAATAGAAGAATAAAATGGCTGAGTATAGCCAATGCTTCGCAGGTTGCTCCTTCCTTAAATCTTTCGACTGGTAAAGTTAAAACAAAGGCTATGTCTCCTGCAATCACTACGGCGGACATGTGCATTAGAAGTTTCCCATAGAATGTTCTCAGCTGCTTGAAAATGCTGTAAGTAACCAAAAGTATTGCACCAGCCATGATGTCCAGCAAGAAACCAGTAATGGATATTACGAATAGAGATATTGGGTATTGCGACAATGGTATGAAGCCATTGATAGCATTATTACAGTCGCAAATTAGCACGGTACCATCTGTTCCGAACATCAGAATCGAATGGGTCATGTTGTCCTTGTGACTCTGCACTGTTACACTGTCCACAAAGGTGTAATCTGTTCTATTCAGAAGTTGACAATCAATGCAATCATCGCTGTTGTATGGACTCAGATGTGTTTGCACGATGCAAGTATTGGTGATAACATTAAACACATAGTTTTCATTGCAAACTACCTGAGTGATTTCAATGGTATATCCTCTCATGTTACTGCTGGTTAGCAGTAGGCGGGCGGGTGTCAGCTTACTGATGATCACTGTGATTCTCCCTGCCGTGTCATTCACTTCCCCTATGTGACCATCGATATCACAGTTTGGAATAATAATATTTGTCTCTCCTTTGCGTTCCTCACAATTGGAATTCCAATACATGTCGGAAGTGTTGGTTGGATGGCTACTGACTCCACACTGTGTGCAGTTAGCGACTAACGCCTTGTAGTCCATAATATTGTGGGTAGTATTTGATCCAGGGTCTATAGGGCAAGTAGGAACTAAAGGCCAGCATGGTCTTATTGGTACTGACTGTGGGGATTGTTGTACCTTAGGTGGTTTGTAAGTTATTGGGACACAATAAGAATTCAACACTGTGCCGTTAATGACTTTGGAAGAGTTTAGAAGACCCTCAAAACCTTCGTCGCAGGACCACTGTGAAGACCATTGTACAAGTTGGTCTATCGTTACGTTGTTACAGAGACCACAGTACTTATTTCGGTAAACAATACCAGTTTCTTTATCCGTCACCGGGGGTTCGCAAATTGTAGGAGTTTCCTCGCAAAGTTCGTTCACTCTCCTCGACGTCGTAGCCACATCTGGTGAACTTATCCACTTCGAAGGACAGTTCCCTATCATCTTGTAATAGTTGGTTGGTTTAGTCGAATTTCCTGGAGCAGTGATGGCGGTTGTAAGGCAGCAAAACGACTCTGGAACCTCCGTCCTTGTCGAGTTATTCAATGTCCTATTATCGTAGCAGCAGTCGTTGAAGAAAACACAGTTTTGGTCGCAATAACAGTGATAGCCGTACTCCTCGCGTTCCCCTTCACGATGGGGTGATACATCGCACTTCAAAGTATTCTCGATGTACTGATCTCCTGAGCCAGCGTACCCGAACCAGAACCAGCTGTGAACTAAAAGAAGGCCAACAAAAGAAATTGCTCTAAAAGGGTTTCTCTCCATTCCGAACGTTAACGACACTGACGAAATACACTTAGTCTAGTACCGTTCACACCATGCACTGGTATGCGCGTAGCCCGAGAATATGCACCTGATTAACGACTGAATCTATTAACGCCCTTGCATGGCTATGCAGAGTTGTGTTGGCGGGTTCTCCATTGACAGCGGGGCCATTGAAGGAGCCTATCCTCCACATCACACCTGTCCTTTCATAGCAGATGATCATGTACATAGTCATGATTGTAGCAGGTATATACATTTCAGTCTATTATACGTAGCTACTTATATCCTGTACACATACATGCATGTATATGCCGTAATAGCCTCAATTTGTGACATTTTCAAATTACATCCCTTCTAACGCTCAATTAAAATGATGTACATGGATAGTAAATAGGTAAGGGTGGAGGGTGTGGTTGAATTTTTCTTTGTACATTCTATTGCATGACTGCAAATCATGCCATGTAAATGATCATGACAGTAGGAAGATTAAATTCAATATGCTCTACAACTATTAGTATACACCACATACATTACAATAACTATAATATTTATATGTATGTATATATTATAGGTACATAATATTATCATATACATATTAGCATATAAGTGTATCTACGCATATAGTAATTTATCTATATTATCATAATGAGTACCTTTCCGTATGCAACATAATTATCTTATTAAATAATGTCATTGTATCATATTGCTATAATATGATCTTCGTCAGATTAAAAATTGATTTTTATTTTTCTACATTGTACCAAGACTAACACCATGCATTTAGAATAGTACATATTATGTCAATTAATTATTATTTAATACTTATTGTGATAATAATAATATATTACAATTTTATGGCATTATATGCATTGAAATATAACAATGCAATAAGAAATATATATGCACTGTAAAATATGTCATATACTACAATATGTACATAATTTATATATTATGTAGGCAGCTCTCCATTTGTCTTTGTTTGAAATCTCTTGGTACACATTTTGCTTTTGGTATACAACCTCGTGAAGAATCCTTTGTAGAGTTTGGCAACTCTTTTGGTGCATATGTATGCAAATGCTACAAACACCAGTTGTATGGTGTTGAAGATGGCAAAAATGTAATGGAACCATAGTGTGGTGTCATCAATAGTCCTGTCAAAGAAAACAACAATGGTAAAGATCCAAGTTACCCCTGATGTGGAGAAAATGGCAAAGAGAACACGAAAATTTCTCCACAGTAGCTGTTTTGGTTTCTGCCCATATGATTCAATCTTTGACTGCGATTTCCAAATCTTTATAGTCACAACAAGACGAAAGATAAAAACAAACATATTGAACAAGATCATAATACCAGAAGGGATTACAAATGAGCCAAGAATGGCAGTCGGAACTGTAATCCAACATAATCCAGAAAAATGTCTGCCGTAGTCCACTACGCCATCTACTGTGTAGTTCAAGATCACGCAAATGCCTACAATAACAAGCGGCACCATGTATTGGGGAAGAATGTAAAGAAGCAGACTTCTCCACGTTCTCTTGTCACTGTCATTCTTCAGCTTGAGTACTGCATAAAAGTTCTTGAAGATTTCAAAAGCCAATATGCTCATGGATGCGAAACGCAATAGAAGAATGTAATGGCTGAGTATGGCCAATGCTTCACAGGTTGCTTCTTTTAAGGCTGCAGCGAATATTTCAGCTGGTAAAGTCAAAACAAAAGCTAAGTCCCCTCCAATCACTACGGCCGACATGTGCATTAGAAGCTTGCCATAGAAAGTTCTTAGCTCCTTGAAAATACTGTAAGTAACCAACAGTACTGCACCAGCCATGATGTCCAACAAGAATCCAACAATGGTTATTCCAAACAGAGAGTCTGGGAGTCGTTGGAATGGTGTGAAGCCATTGATGACTTTATTACACTCGCAAATTAGCACAGTACCATCTGTTCCCAACATCAGAATTGAATGGGTCATGTTGTCCTTGTGACTCTGCTCTGTAATACTGTCCACAAAGGTGTATTCTGTTCTATTCAGAAGTTGACAATCAATACAATCATCATCACTCAGATATGTTTGCATAATGCAAGTATTAACAATAACATTAAACACGTAGTTTTCACTGCACACTAACTGAGTGATTTCAATGGTATAACCTCTCCTAACACTGCTGGTTAGCAGTAGGCGGTTTTGTAACCAATCTCTACTGACAATAACTGTGATTCTCCCTGCAGAACCATTTACTCCCCATACATGGTCACCCACCTCACAGTTTCGAATGTTACTGTTTGTCTCTCCATTGCCTTGCTCACAATTGGAATTCCGATACATGTCAGAAGTGTTGGTTGGATGGCTACTGACTCCACACTGTGTGCAGTTAGCGACTAACGCCTTGTAGTCCATAATATTGTGGGTAGTATTTGATCCAGGGTCTATAGGGCAAGTAGGAACTAAAAGCCAGCATGGTCTTATTGGTACTGACTGTGGGGATTGTTGTACCTTAGGTGGTTTGTAAGTTATTGGGACACAATAAGAATTCAACACTGTGCCGTTAATGACTTTGGAAGAGTTTAGAAGACCCTCAAAACCTTCGTCGCAGGACCACTGTGAAGACCATTGTACAAGTTGGTCTATCGTTACGTTGTTACAGAGACCACAGTACTTGTTTCGGTAAACGATACCAGTTTCTTTATCCGTCACCGGCCGGGGGCTCGCTAATTGTAGGAGTTTCCTCGCAAAGTTCGTTCACTCTCGTCGTAGCCACATCTGGTGAAATTGAATTCGAAATTATCCACTTCGAAGGACAGTTCCCTATCATCTTGTAATAGTTAGTTGGTTTAGTCGAATTTCCTGTGATGGCGGTTGTGAGGCAACAAAAACAGAGAAAAAGACTCCGGAACCTCCGTCCTTGTCGAGTTATTCAAAGTCCTATTATCGTAGCAGCAGTCGTTGAAGTAAGCACAGATTCGGTCGCAATAACAGTGATAGCCATATTCCTCGCGTTCCCCATCACGATGGGATGATCCATTACATTTCGAAGCATTCTCGATGTACTGATCTCCTGAGCCAGCGTACCCGAACCGAAACCAGCTGTGAACTAAAAGAAGGCTGACCAAAGAGTATGCTCGAAAAGGGTTTCTCTCCATTCCCAACTACACTGTCTAGTACCATTCACACCATGCACTGGTTTGTGTGTATAATTTATAGCCTGATAATGTGTATACCTGATTAACAACTGCTCTACATGAACATTAACACCATTGTCATGGCTATGCAGAGGTGTACTGGCGGGTTAGACTCCATTGACAGTGGCTCCATTGAAAGAGGCATGGCCTTCATCACATCACACCTGTCCTTTACTCTTTGCAATTTTGGTAAATGATACCAGTTTCTTTATTCGTCACAGGGAGCTCGCTAATTGTACTAGTTCTCGATGAACTGATCTCCTGAGCCAACGTACCCAAGCCAGAACCAGCTGTGAACTAGAAAAAGGCTAACCAAAGAAAATGCTCAAAAAGGATTTCTCTCCATCCCAAACTACACTGTATATACTAGTACTGTTCACACCATTGATATATTATGAGCATTGCCTCAAAATGTGTCCTGATTAACAATTGCATATTAACTACTGTATATATTATTATAAACACCCTTACATGACTATGCAGTAGTGTGTTGGTGGGTTCTCCATTGACAGTGCATGGTGGTATTAAAGGAGCCTGGCCTCCACATCATACATATATTATAATTATATTATACATATTATTTTTAGCATATGCAGTATGTGTATATTATCTATGTATTTATTACATTATCCATTATTATTGCAATGAACCGTTATCAGACTTCTTCAACTATATCATCATCATATTGCTATAATAATACTATTAATTTTTAATCTTCATCAGATCAAATATTTGATTCTCTTTCTCCACAATGTACCATGATCTAACACCACGAATTCAGAATATGTATTATGTCAATAATTAATTATGTCAGTGATTATTGTTTAACACTTATTGTGATAATGCATCAAATATCAAATGCAATAGGTTATGAATACGTATACACTGTAAGAATCTGATATGTAATATATACTATAATGTGCATCATATTATGTAGGCAAATCTTCATTTGTCTTCATTTCAACCCTCTTACAGCACATTTTGCTTTTGGTATACAACCTTGTGAATAATCCTTTGTAGAGATTGGCAACTCTTTTAGTACATATGTATGCAATAGTAACAAACACCAGTTGTATAGTGTTGAAGATGACGAAAATGTAATGAAGCCATGGTGTGGTGTTGTCAATAGCCTTGTCAAGAAGAACGACAATGGAAAGTGTCAAAGTTACCCCTGATGTGGAGAAAATGGCAAATAGAACACGAAAATTTCTCCACAGTAGTTGTTTGGGTGTCTGCCCATATGATTTAAACTTCGATGGCGATTTCCAACTTTTTATAGTAACGACTAGACAAAAAGTAAAAACAAACATATTGAACATGATCATAATGCCAGAAGGGATTACAAATGAGCCAAGCATGGCAGCTGGAGCCGAAATCCAACATAATCCAGAAAAATGTCTGCCATAGTCCACTACGCCATCTACTGTGTAGTTCAAGATCACGCAAATGCCTACAATAACAAGCGGCACCATGTATTGGGGAAGAATGTACAGAATCAGACTTCTCCATGTTCTCTCATCACTGTCATTCTTCAGCTTGAGTGCTGCATAGAACTGCTTCAAGATTTCAAAAGCCAATACACTCATGGATGCAAAACGCATTAGAAGAGTAAAATGGCTGAATATAGCCAATGCTTCACAGGTTGCTTCTTGTATGGCTTCAGAAAATATTACAGCTGATAAAGTTAAGACAATCTCTATGTCCCCTGCAATCACTACGGCCAACATGTGCATAAGAAGTTTCCCACAGAATGTTCTCAGCTCCTTGAAAATGCTGTAAGTAACCAAAAGTATTGCACCAGCCATGATGTCCAATAATAAACCAATAATGCTTATTCTAATAAGAGATTCTTCATATTGTGCAAATGGTGCAAAGCCATTGATAACATTATTACAGTCGCAAATTAGCACAGTACCATCTGTTTTGAGCATCAGGATTGAATGGGTCATGTTATCCTTGTGACTCTGCACTGTAATACTGCCCACAAAGGTGTAATCTGTTCTATTCAGAAGTTGACAATCAATACAATCATCACAGTTGTGTGGACTCAGATATGTTTGCACAACGCAAGTATTGGTGATAACATTGAACACATAGTTTTCACTGCAAACTACCTGAGTGATTTCATTGGTAAGTCCTCCCCTAACACTGCTAGTTAGCAGTAGGCGGTTTTGTAACCAATCCTTACTGACAATAACTGTGATTCTCCCTGCAGAACCATTCACTCCCCTCACATGGTCACCCATCTCACAGTTTCGAATGTTACTGTTTGTCTCTCCATTGCCTTGCCCACAATTGGAATACCGATATATGTCAGAAGTGTTGGTTGGATGGCTACTGACTCCACACTGTGTACAGTTAGCGACTAACGCCTTGTAGTCCATAGTATTGTGGGTAGTGTTTGATCCAGGGTTTATAGGGCAAGTAGGAACTAAAGGCCAGCATGGTCGTATTGGTAACTGGGGAGATTCTTGTAGCTTAGGTGGTTTGTAAGTTATTGGGACACAATAAGAATTCAACACTGTACCGTTAATGACTTTGGAAGAGTTGAGAAGCCGCTGAAAACCTTCGTCGCAGGACCACTGTGAAGGCCATTGTACAAGTTGGTCTATCGTTACGTTGTTACAGAGACCACAGTACTTGTTTCGGTAAACGATACCAGTTTCTTTATCCGTCACCGGGGGCTCGCTAATTGTAGGAGTTTCCTCGCAAAGTTCGTTCACTCTCCTCGACGTCGTAGCCACATCTGGTGAACTTATCCACTTCGAAGGACAGTTCCCTATCATCTTGTAATAGTTGGCTGGTTTAGTCGAATTTCCTGTGATGGCGGTTGTGAGGCAGCAAAACGACTCCGGAACCTCCGTCCTTGTCGAGTCATTCAATGTCCTATTATCGTAGCAGCAGTCGTTGAAGAAAGCACAGTTTTGGTCGCAATAACAGTGATAGCCGTACTCCTCGCGTTCCCCTTCACGATGGGATGATTTATTGCACTTCGAAGCATTCTCGATGTACTGATCTCCTGAGCCAGCGTACCCGAACCAGAACCAGCTGTGAACTAAAAGAAGGCTGACCAAAGAGTATGCTTGGAAAGGGATTCTCTCCATTCCAAACTACACTGTTTTTGCTTATAGCCTAGTATACCCTTCACACAACTGACGTGTGTAGCCTGAGAATGTGCCCTGGTCAATTGCAACTGTTCTAAATATATACCAGGTCCTGCAATTCATGACTATACAGAGGTGTATTGTTTGGTGCTCCATTGATCCAATTATTGTGAGATATGAGATATATGTAAATGGTTATATTGTATATACTACATACACGGATATACCATTCAATTTTATATATGCATGATATGCAATGGTAATTGTATAAGTGTTGTATTCACAATATGGTATACATGTGTACTGTGAATATTGCTTTAAGCTTTAACAATTACAAGAATGTCACACCTAGATTGCACTTGATGCTGTTGAAAGCAAGTATCTCTGCCTGCCTTCTGGTGTAACTTTCCAACCACCAGATTTACAGCAATATGCAATGATTAACGGTGACATGTATATTGCATGCAATGATTAACGGTGACGTATATGTTGCATGCAATGATTAACGGTGATGTATATGTTGCATGCAATGATTAACAGTGACGTATATGCTGCATGCAATGATCAACGTTGTTCCCTATCATCTTGTAATAGTTGGTTGGTTTAGTCGAATTTCCTGTGATGGCGGTTGTGAGGCAGCAAAACGACTCCGGAACCTCCGTCCTTGTCGAGTTATTCAATGTCCTATTATCGTAGCAGCAGTCGTTGAAGAAAGCACAGTTTTGGTCGCAATAACAGTGATAGCCGTACTCCTCGCGTTCCCCTTCACGATGGGGTGATCCATCGCACTTCAAAGCTCTCCCGGTATACTGATCTCCTGAGTCAGCGTACCCGAACCAGAACCAGCTGTGAACTAAAAAAAGGCTGATCAAAGAAAATGCTCGGAAAAGGTTTCTCTTTATTCCAAACTACACTGTCCAGTACCATTCACACCATGCACTGGTATGTGCGTATATTTTATAGCCTGATAATGTGTACCTGGTTAACAACTGCTCTACATGAACGTTTAACTTGACACCATTGTCATGGGTATGCAGAGGTGTATTGGCGGGTTAGACGCCATTGTCAGTGGCGCCATTGAAGGAGCATGGCCTTCACATCACACCTGTCCTTTACTCGTTGCCATTTTTGGTTAATGATACCAGTTTCTTTATTCGTCACAGGAGGCTCGCTAATTGTACGAGTTCTCGATGAACTGATCTCCAGAACCAGCTGTGAACTAAAAGAAGGCTGACCAAAGAGTATGCTCAATAAGGATTTCTCTCCATCCCAAACTACACTGTTTATACTAGTACTGTTCACACCATTGATATGAGTGTCGCCTCAAAATGTGTCCTGATTAACAATTGCATAACTGTACTATAATATTATTATAAACACCCTTACATGGCTATACAGTGGTGTGTTTTGCGGGATCTCCATTGACAGTGCATGGTGGTATTAAAGGAGCCTGGCCTCCACATCATACATATAATATTATAATAATATTATATTTTGCATATCTTTTATCTTCTGGGTGCCACTGAAGTAGCCTATGGCTAATGGTTCCCCAGGTTAAATAAGATTACCTACCTGCATATGCAACATGTCATTGTCAGTGTATATCTATGTATTTATTACATTATTTATCCATTATTATTGTAATGGACCACTATCCGAATGTTATAATACTATCTTAGCCAATTGCAACTATATCATCATAATAATCTATTTAATCTTCATCAGATCAATTATTTGTTTCTCTTTCTCCACATTGTACCAAGATCTAACACCACGAATTCAGAATATGTATTATGTCAATAATTAATATTATTATTATGATTATTGTTTGACACTTATTGATAATGGATCAAAATATCCGATGCAATAGGATATTAATACGTATACACTGTAAGATATGTAATATATACTATAATGTGCATCATATTATGTAGGTGAATCTTCATTTGTCTTCATTTCAACCCTCTTACAGCACATTTTGCTTTTGGCACACAACCCCATGAAGAATCCTTTGTAGAGTTTGGCAACTCTTTTAGTACATATGTATGCAATAGTAACAAACACCAGTTGTATAGTGTTGAAGAGGACAAATTTAAAATATAATGGAGCCATAATGTGGTGTCATCAATAGTCTTGTCAAAAAGAACAACAATGGTAAGTGTCCAAGTTACCCCTGATGTGGAGAAAATGGCAAAGAGAATACGAAAATTTCTCCACAGTAGCTGTTTGGGTGTATGCCCATATGATTTAAACTTTGATGGCGATTTCCAACTTTTTATAGTAACGACTAGACAAAAAGTAAAAACAAACATGTTGAACATGATCATAATGCCAGAAGGAAGTACAAATGAGCCAAGAATGGCAGCTGGAACAATCATCCAACATAATCCAGAAAAATGTCTGCCATAGTCCACTACGCCATCTACTGTGTAGTTCAAGATCACGCAAATGCCTACAATAACAAATGGCACCATGTATTGGGGAAGAATGTACAGAATCAGACTTCTCCATGTTCTCTTGTCACTGTCATTCTTCAGCTTGAGTGCTGCATAGAACTGCCTTAAGATTTCAAAAGCCAATACGCTCATGGATGTAATACGCAATAGAAGAATAAAATGGCTGAATATAGCCAATGCTTCACAGGTTGCTTCTTGTACGGCTTCAGAAAATATTTCAGCTGGTAAGGTTAAGATAATCTCTATGTCCCCTCCAATCACTACGGCCGACATGTGCATTAGAAGCTTGCCATAGAAAGTTCTCAGCTCCTTGAAAATACTGTAAGTAACCAACAGTACTGCACCAGCCATGATGTCCAACAAGAAACCAGTAATGGATATTCCAAACAGAGATTCTTCGTATTGTGCAAATGGTGCAAAGCTATTGATAACATTATTACAGTCGCAAATTAGCACAGTACCATCTGTTTTGAGCATCAGGATTGAATAGGTCATGTTGTCCTTGTGACTCTGCACTGTAATACTGTCCACAAAGGTGTAATCCGTTCTATTCAGAAGTTGACAATCAATGCAATCATCACTGTTGTATGGACTCAGATACATTGGCATAATACAAGTATTGGTGATAATATTGAACACATAGTTTTCACTGCATACTACCTGAGTGATTTCATTGGTATAATATCCTCCTGTAACACCGCTAGTTAGTAGTAGGCGGTTTTGTAACCAATCCTTACTGACAATAACTGTGATTTTCCCTGTAGAACGATTCACTCCCCACACATGGTCATCCATCTCACAGTTTAGAATATTCATTTTACTGTTTGTCTCTCCATTGCCTTGCCCACAATTGGAATTCCAATACATGTTGGAAGTGTTGGTTGGATGGCTACTGACTCCACACTGTGTACAGTTAGCGACTAACGCCTTGTAGTCCATAATATTGTGGGTAGTATTTGATCCAGGGTCTATAGGGCAAGTAGGAACTAAAGGCCAACACCGTCGTATTGGTAACTGGGGAGATTCTTGTAACTTAGGTGGTTTGTAAGTTATTGGGACACAATAAGAATTCAACACTGTACCGTTGATGACTTTGGAAGAGTTGAGAAGCCGCTTAAAACCTTCGTCGCAGGACCACTGTGAAGACCATTGTACAAGTTGGTCTATCGTTACGTTGTTACAGAGACCACAGTACTTGTTTCGGTAAACAATACCAGTTTTTTTATCCGTCACCGGGGGCTCGCTAATTGTAGGAGTTTCCTCGCAAAGTTCGTTCACTCTCCTCGACGTCGTAGCCACATCTGGTGAACTTATCCACTTCGAAGGACAGTTCCCTATCATCTTGTAATAGTTGGTTGGTTTAGTCGAATTTCCTGTGATGGCGGTTGTGAGGCAGCAAAACGACTCCGAAACCTCCGTCCTTGTCGAGTCATTCAATGTCCTATTATCGTAGCAGCAGTCGTTGAAGAAAGCACAGTTTTGGTCGCAATAACAGTGATAGCCGTACTCCTCGCGTTCCCCTTCACGATGGGATGATTTATTGCACTTCGAAGCATTCTCGATGTACTGATCTCCTGAGCCAGCGTACCCGAACCAGAACCAGCTGTGAACTAAAAGAAGGCTGACCAAAGAGTATGCTTGGAAAGGGATTCTCTCCATTCCAAACTACACTGTTTTTGCTTATAGCCTAGTATACCCTTCACACAACTGACGTGTGTAGCCTGAGAATATGTGTCCTGGTCAACTGTTCTAAATATATACCTGCAGTTTATGACTATGCAGAGGTGTATTGTTTGGTGCTCCATTGATCCAATCATTGTGAGATATGAGATATATGTAAATGGTTATATTGTATATACTACATACATGGATATACCATTCAATTTTATATGCCTGATATGCAGTGGTAATTGTATAAGTGTTGTATTCACAATATGGTATACATGTGTACTGTGAATATTGCTTTAAGCTTTAACTGCAAGAATGTCACACGTAGATTGCACTTGATGCTGTTGAATAGCAAGTGTCTCTGCCTGCCTTCTGGTGTAACTTTCCAACCACCAGGTTTACCGCAGTATGCAATGATTAACGGTGACATGTATGTTGCATGCAATGATTAATGGTGATGTATATGTTGCATGCAATGATAAATGGTGACATGCATACTGCATGCAATGATCAACGTTGACATGTATGTTACGTACATGCAATGATCAACAGTGATGTGTATGTTGCATGTAAATTATGCATCAGATCATGATTCACATACTGTAGTCCTATTAATATCTCATGCACAATCAAACTACATATTAACAAGAAAATAAAACTAATTAGTATATATACTATTATATTCAATGCACTATTAAGACATGGAATCCTACTATATACATAACAATAGTATGGCAAGTACTAAAAGCCATGAATGTATAACTTTGTTGTAAGTAATGCACAGATAATGTTATTATTGTCCTTTCTTGTGAGTTTCTAAGCCATAATTGTTCCTGTCCTCTTCCATGTCACAAAACCCACTGGAGTAATTTTACGTGTGCGTCGTGGTTTGTTCTTGAGAATGTGAGACAGCAAACCTTTGGTTTTATTTTTGTACAACTTCAGAACTTTAAGCGTGCACAGGTTGGCTATTGAGATGCTCAATGCTTGAGTGGACGATAGTATAATGAATGGGTACCAAGCCCACTGCTGGCTACTGTCACCCAGAGCTATGAATCCAAATATCCATGTAAGTCCAGAAACGGCCAAAATGGCTAAAATCACTCTAAAATTCCTCTGAAGTTGTTCACCACGATTATATTTCTTCACCCTCAATTTGTTAACTTTGATCAGTACCACCACCATAAAAATGACACATATCGTATTGACCAGGATGCAAAGTGTTATTGGGATGAAAAAACTTGTTACTATGGCAACAATTCCATTTATCCAGCATCTCCCATTCTCACCGTAATCTACAGCACCTGTGACTGTGAAGTTGGTGATGGTTGTTATGGTAACTATTACCAAGGCCACAAACCAACCGATAGAAAATATCACAAACTGCTTGCATTTCGAATTATTTTCCATCTTGCTTGTGATGCATTTTAAAGAATTGTAGAAGTATCTAGACACATTCACGCACAGTATAGTCATCCACATAAATCTGGTCAGAAAGAGGTAATGGAGGAGTATTGCAAGACCTTGACACAAGGGAAGATTGGGGTAACTGTTGTGGATAGCTGTTCCAAACAGAAAAACTGCATCTCCCAGTAATATGGCAACCACTAAGTTTGTCAGTAGCATGGTATGTTCTGTTCTCAACTCTTTGAACAAGAGATATGTTATAAGGTAAATCACCGCTGCTATGACATCTGTAGAAAGCCCTACATATGACAAAGCTCCAAATGCGATCGGATACACATAGGTTGTTACAGTAACAGTGCGATTGAAGGTGAATTCAAAATTTTCCGAAAAGTTAGCGCAAACAATAGGCAGGCTTTGATTAGTGTATCCAACAACGGTGATATTCACACCTGCTGTCAACCAATGGACTGTTGCTAACGAGACATTCACATATTCTGTATCATTCAGAGCAATCAAGTTTCCCACACAAGTGATGTAGTCAGACCGAGGTGTTGGTGTTGGGACCCTGTAGTCATGATCGTCAGGCCTGCTGCCCAGACTGTCATTACTTTGTACACGTATATCTCTACTAGTGCATCCTTCTCCATCAACATATGTGTATCCTGGAACACAGAGAGTTGCCCGACATGTATTAATATAAGTGTCATACACTTGTCCTAAAGGACATTTCTCCACTGATGTAGTTGTAACCACTACACTGCTATTATGAAGCACTGTTTGCCCAGTGCTTTTGACGTCTAAGAGTAAAGTAAAGGATCCCCCGATAATATTGGTAATTCCAGAAAAGTGTAGTGACTGGCGGTTAATGCATCCAAGAGTATTGTTGAGCTCTGTATGTAGCAGGTTTGGTTCATTACATAATCCACAATACAAGTTCTTATATCCCGCTTTTGGAGATATGCGTGCGTTGATCGGTTGCAGTGCACATCTCTGGACTAATTCATCGCGGAGGGATCTATTGATATCAAGATCTGTTTCATTTGATGGGCAGGTCCTTACTAGTGGATAACACTGTCTGGGAGGATTTTTCAGAGCAGAATATTGAAACAGTCTAGGATTACAATGTTTCAATATGTCTTCCAAAGCTATCTCATATGTGTTGGTGATGTGGTTGCTAATAATCTCATTGTACTTGCCTCGACACAGCCACAGAGCATTCCAAAACTTCCATTGAGTTGACGAAACACCATTGCAGAGTGCACAGTACTCGTTCTTGTAAACATGACCTGTCAATTTGTCTGTGAGCAGTCTTTTAGGTAGAAACTCACAGAGTTTAGCTATTCTTCTGCTGTTAAAATCCCCCCTATCAAGAAATGCATTGTGACATGTGACGATGGTCCAATAGTACTGAAGTTTAAGTCCTCCAACGGAGTTGTTCCCTATCTGATTTGAAATGCACTCAAACCTCAATTCTGAGTCTGACTGTGTGCCTATGTACTCATGATCCACACAGCAGTCATCGTATTCAGTACAGTTGGAGTCACAGTTGCAGAGAACAGATCCACACTTTGACAATGAGCATTGTACTTCCTCCGGAAGATCTCTAGTGGTTTCACTGTCTGGAATTGAGCTGAGACGAATTCCGGGGTCTGCAAAGTTAGTCTGTGCTGTTCTTAAGCAAACCACTGTAACAATAAAACTAACTACAAGCAACTTCATAACAGGATAGACTACTGGAATATGCTTTTTGTCAAGTATAGAGGCTGGCATGATTTAAGATTATGGTGTGTAGGATATTGACTTCATCTCCAATTATCGCCATACTCTTTAAAGTGAAGGTGGAAAAGGATGAATCTGATTGTGAAGCGTGGATCTGATTGTGTGTGCGTGGAGTGGGGTACGTGTGTGTCACGTGACTCTTCAAACATGGCGTCCGAACCTGGTAGAAACCTTGTGTGGGAAGGTAGAATACCCGTGTGTTTTTCCCTGCATCCGGACGAAATTCGAGAAGGGCACCGAAGGGACATTGGACCAGAAGCTTGCTATGTAAGTCATTTTCCTACCAAGGCCGGTAGATTTGATTTGAATATGACACTCTATAGACTGAGTTGTGTCCTGAATTGTGAACATTTTAGGTTTGATATAGTATAAATTAGTCATGTCATGCATCAATCGTTTATTTCTTATGATGTATCTAATTAGTTAATCCAGCGATTGTCAGTCTTTTGTACCAATTTGTGCATATGTAGTCGGTTATCTGTGCAGTGTATGGCCGTAGAGTGAAGTGGCTTCATGTTGACGACATGAGCACTCTTAGCACTAAGGTACTGTTGTACGTTCATGTCAGTGTTACCTCCAAGGGTAGGGTATTGGGGATCAAGTGCAGTGCCTAGACCAGCCTTTAATCAATGTATAATTAATCTTAACCCTAATCACGTTAGGGTAGGGTAGGGGTAGAGTAGGGGTTAGGGGTAGGGTAGGGGTTAGGGTTACTTATACTGTATATTGATTAATCTATGGTTGGTCCAGGTACTGCACTTGATTCAGTATTAGTATATGAAGGTACCCCTCCATAATAATATACTAAAGACATCCATCAAGCTACTCGGACCTTTCAAGTTGGCCCACAATGCTATATTATACATTATACTGATCAGAGAGTACTGTCAATGGGTATATTCACACTTGCTTCAACCCTGGTCAAGAAGTTTTCTTTCAACTGTTATCACCTACTAGCATTCTCCTTCCTCCAACAGATGATCATACCTCGGTTGAGTTACTTCTCCCTGCATTTGGAGAGGATTGACAATCAGTTCAAACGCATCGCTGGTGCCAACATCCAAGATATCCCCTGGCTTGAGTGCAACGGAGAGCCCTTGAAATGGTGAGAGGAACAGTTCCATGTATGTATGTGTCTCCACATGATATACGTGTTGATGTGTGCATATAGTGTAACACTGTTCCCATATTGTGGGTGGGGTTGCATGTACTGATGTACATAGGTTCTTTTCTCCTCTCCTATGAGCACCATCAACAATATTCCAGTCTCTACCTCATTTCAAATTAGCATATATTGTGTATATTTGATTATGCTTATCGGGTGTTCACAAAAGGGGGTGCTGGAGCTTATGGAGTCACATGTATTGATGCAAAGCTATAAATAATAAGTGGTGATCCACTATCTTATGTGAAGATCAATTTTTATACTTTAACGAGACAAATAATGATTACAATGATTACCTTTCACATGAGTACAGAGTATTTGAGGTTGAGTTGAATATTGTCATTGCATATGTTGCCATATGTTACCTTGTGTTGCCATGTGTTCCCTTGTGTTGCCATGTGTTCCCTTGTGTTGCCATGTGTTCCCTTGTGTTGCCATGTGTTACCTTGTGTTGCCATGTGTTCCCTTGTGTTGCCATGTGTTCCCTTGTGTTGCCATGTGTTCCCTTGTGTTGCCATGTGTTACCTTGTGTTGCCATGTGTTCCCTTGTGTTGCCATGAGTTACCTTGTGTTGCCATGTGTTCCCTTGTGTTGCCATGTGTTACCTTGTGTTGCTATGAGTTACCTTGTGTTGCCATGTGTTCCCTTGTGTTGCCATGTGTTCCCTTGTGTTGCTATGAGTTACCTTGTGTTGCCATGTGTTACCCTGTGTGCTGCAATGTGTTACCTTGTGCTGCCGTGTGTTACCTTGTGCTGCCGTGTGTTACCTTGTGCTGCCGTGTGTTACCTTGTGTTGCCGTGTGTTCCCTTGTGTTGCCATGTGTTCCCTTGTGTTGCCATGTGTTACCTTGTGTTGCCATGTGTTCCCTTGTGTTGCCATGTGTTCCCTTATGTTGCCATGTGTTACCTTGTGTTGCCATGTGTTCCCTTGTGTTGCCATGTGTTCCCTTGTGTTGCCATGTGTTACCTTGTGTTGCCATGTGTTCCCTTGTGTTGCCATGTGTTCCCTTGTGTTGCCATGTTGTTCCCTTGTGTTGCCATGTGTTACCCTGTGCGCTGCAATGTGTTACCTTGTGCTGCCGTGTGTTACCTTGTGCTGCCGTGTGTTACCCAATGTGTAGGCAGTATCCCGTTGGTGTGTTGTATGACATGACAATAAGAACACCTGAAGAGCTTCCCTGGAAAATTCACATCCGATACAAGGTACAGTATATGTAGGTGCACATGTATTCATATTTGTTAGAAGTGTATTCAACACTGTATGTATGTATGCATATATTGGGTGTATTCAACACTGTATGTATGCGTGTACAGTGAGACCCCTATAACCCGACCCCCTGGAATACAGACACTGTACTAAAACAGACGCATAATCTTGGAACCAACTTATTCTGTATTGCAATGTACGTATGTAAAATGCCCCCTGAAAAACAGACTTTCGTTATTCCGTAAAACGGACGGGAAAATATGAACCAGTGTATACAAATCAGTTGTAAATTATACACAATGAAATGGACAAATCAAAGTTTCCGAGACTGTAAGATTTTCTCCAGTTTGTCCACCAATACCTTTGGTCCTGACAAACCATATGTGTAGGTGATTTCGAGGTGAAAATGCAATCATTAGGAAGTATTCGTTACGAATTTTGGATTGTACCGTATTAAGAAATTTGAGGTTTAGTTTCGAAGATGAAGTGTCTAGAACTCTTACAACTAGACAAATTCCGTATTGCTCCCTATACGCAACGTGTCGTTTTGCCACCCAATATGGCTGCTGAGTTATGCCCCCGCGTCGTGCATGTCCATTAATTTCAATCCAAAGTACA
Source organism: Chondrilla cf. caribensis (assembly GCA_964020155.1). Taxonomy (NCBI): domain Eukaryota; kingdom Metazoa; phylum Porifera; class Demospongiae; order Chondrillida; family Chondrillidae; genus Chondrilla; species Chondrilla cf. caribensis. Next base: position 3,739,920 of record OZ026563.1, read on the forward strand.
TAGCCCCTGAAATAAGGACACCCCTATAATCAGGACACGAAAAGACTGACCCAAGGTGTCCTGATTACAGGGGTCCCATTGTATTGGGTGTGTATGCAACACTGTGTGTATGCGTGTATTGGGTGTGTATGCGACACTGTATGTGTGTGTTATGTGTGTATTCAACACTGTATATATGTGTGTATTCAACACTGTATGTATGTATTATGTGTGTATTCAACACGGTAATTATGCATGTATTGTGCGTGTATTTAACATAACGCTTTACGATATAGACACTTACATATTGTGTAGGATTTTCCAAAAGACAAGATCCTGTACTTTGACAGGAAAGAGGCTGTCAAGGCTCACTTTGTGTCAAGATTGAAGGAGGTACGTATGTACAATGGTATTCAAGAACTTGTGTTTGTGTATGCTAAGGTGTGAGTACTTGAGCTCAGTGTGTGTGTGTACTTCAATTGGAAGCTTTTCTTTCCCTGCCTAGTAGCCTACTGTGTGAATATATCTACAACTCCTAAACTGTAATATTTACAGTGCATGTTTCCCAAGGTATAATTTGACGGGTAAATCTAGTATCAATGTGTACATGTAATAGTCATATCCTGATGTGGTGGATGATAGACAATTTATACAGCAAATATGAGCATAGCTCAATATGACATATTATATGCAATAGAAATATGTTTACTAATTCCCTGCCTTGTTCTCAAGCAATGAATCCTAACAATGTAACCTGTCTGGTGACCTGTGCTGCATCACTGACCTGTGCTACATGGCTTATGTACGCACAGTTTTTCCTTTGATCTAACCCTCAACCAGGATACAAGTAGATATACTACCACATGTATAAGAATGCACATATGTACTATCTTATAGTACAACACTGAAATGAAAGGAAGTTTTTTCACACTTACTGCATGCCCAGGGACTGATCTTCAAAGGGATGTTTGCCAATTTCATGTCACCTCTATTACCCCTGGTTTCCAGCAGTGGTTATTGCTATATATAGTCATTGTTATTGTTCGGTTGCTACACAACCGATTAGTTGAATTCATCTGCATCCAATTGTACATGAAACCTTGTTGAGCTAATCCTTAGCAGCCAATTAGGGATTATTGAAGAACAGCATTGAACCTTGGTGTTGTTCAAATTAGTGAGAATGTACTGCGATCGAACCGCGTAACCCTCCATATGTTTGTATGATTAGGGCAAGCCTGAGTGAGCCCCACCTTTGGAAATGTTAAAGACCAAGGTTGACTTGTACTCACTAGTCAATGCATAACGTCCACAGTATGTTTCGGAGGGTGTGTGGTTTGCAGGTAGGGATTTACCGACATGGTATCGGCCTATTGATATTGGCATATCGGCCAATATTCTTTCTTATCGGTATTGCCTGTAGTGTCACTGATATAGCCAATAGTGACAATTACATGCACATATTCAGTTTATTGTTATGTGTTGATTGTCTACTTTTGAGTTTACTACTGTCATACTTCGACCATGCTACAACTATCTACACTTAAGTGGCAAGTGCAGTACACCAGGGTTTCCGAATACAAGCTACAGAACCTAGGCAGCCCAGCCCACCATATGCATTTGTCCAGCACAGGCATAATATCATGTCAGCAAGTGTAGTAATTGTGGAGTTTAAGCATGACACCTATTCGTGGTACCTTGTTTCTTCACGCAGGCTGACTTCTTGAAACACAAAGGAGAAGCAATGAATGCTTTGAAAGAAGAAGAAGAAGAGAACCTCTGGAACGGACTTTTAAAAGGTTGTCTTACACTCCACTTCTCATCACTTCTGATCTGATCACTCTTACTACGTATTTGTTTTTTTTCGTTTTGTTGTTATTTGCTTCATGGTCACCTCCTAGCTCACACTGCATGTAGCAGTGTGTTCTGTGCTTCTCATATCTTGCTATTACGTATGTTTTGAACCAGGCACAGTAGAACAACTTCAATTTCAATGCTCTCAACAAAAATTTTAAATTATGATCAAAGTGCAGTCAAAAACAACAAACTGAAGCATTTACTCAACTTACACATGTACCTACCTATTACTGTGTTTGAACAAATACAAGTTTTGTATATTCAGACTGCTTTTTCCTGCGAGTTCTCATTTTTTGGATCCATCCATTCATATCTACAGTATCTCTACCCTTATGTATGTACGTATTATGTGTGTGCACCCTTTATGTGTTCATCCATCCAGATGTACGTATGTACCGCCAGACATACTGTACATACATCCATATGATGTATTACTGTATGCAGGGTTCTGCCCACACTGGTCGATTGTGGTTGGGGCCAACCACCACAAAGTATAGAATGACCACCACTAGCTGTATTCCAACCTGTTTGCCCATATTCTGCCTAAATATATAGCAGCAACTGTGCCCGTTACCATTATGTTGCAGCTGATCGTTGAATTAATAATAATAATTTTGGAATTTAGTGACCTAGTCATACTTATGCCCGCCATAAATTAACAAAACAGCAGTCTGGATTGAGGCGTGGTATACAAATACATAGCAAATATACAAACACCCCAGCTAACCAGATTACCACCACTAAAGATGGTCTGGGCAGAACCCTGTGTATGTGTATTGGACAGGACATGTTATACCGATATGTGTGTGCTTTCTTACATGTAGACGACTTTCAATTGTTCTGGAGTACAAATCAGAAACTGATGTTCAATATTCGAGGAGAACAAGAGTGCTTCAAATATTTTCCATTTTTTCTCTATTTGGTGAGCTCACACACAGTGTAGGAGAGAGTGAGCATATGTACCTTATTCTACTTGCATATCCATGGCATCCGTGCGCACGCGCACGCGTGTGTGTGTGTGTCCGCGTACATGCTTTTGTGTGAGCATATGTTTCAGTACTTCAATGCAGTTTGGGGTGATATACAGTCCCAACTTGATTAGTTAGTACCTCAAAGGGCGCACCAAATCTATACCAATTGTCAGAGGTACTTACTATCAGTATTGGTTGATACCCATCCTGTGTACATGGGCTGGGGACTGAGTGGAGTGTGCTCACCAACCAGAAGTATGTAGTTGTACTGTAGTTGATGGTTAAGTGCAATTGCCGATGGTGGGTAGTCCAAGCTTGTGTAGGATGAAGTTGTGCAATTTCAAGTACAGTGAATTCTCGTTAATCCGCCAAACCTTTCAATTTGCCACAATTTATCAATAACAAGATAATATGTAGCTTCTCATGATCTCCCACCAAACACGTTCATCCACCATGTTATTAGAAAACGAATTGAGAGATTATTGGGAATTCACTGTAGTTCTGCTAACTTTTGTACTAGTAATATTGTGTGTGTTCATCAGTTACTGCTCATGGGAAATAGGTACGTATGTATATCATGTCGTGTACAGGTGTATGTGGTACTGTGTGTGTGTTCATAATGGGCTCACAATTTCACAAGCGGCTGCCTCATCATTTGGAACATGGAATAGGCAATATGGAACACTTGGAGTAGAAAATTGTGAATGGGAATGGTGGATTTGAAAACTAGCCGTAGGAGTGATTCAACAATCCATGGCACCTGCTACACCATGACTGATTTCCCTTACAAAAAATGCAATGTGTACGTACTATAATTTGAAAAATCCAATGATTGAAATTTTTGTGTCAATGGTCTGTGATAGACCAAATAGAAGTGATTTGCCTTAAATTTGCTGTTTGCAGAATACTCCTCATCTCACAAATCATATTGATTATGTTGGGTCAGATTGTGTACTTGTATGTTCTATACTGTGTTCACAGGATGGAGGCAGTGTCCTGCAGCGACTGATGCCAACGGTACAGATGATCAAAGCGAACGACGATCCCGATTGCGGTGTGTGTGAAGCATATTCTTTTTGTGCGGTCATGATGGTTCTTGAGGGTGTAGTGGTTTGTATGGTGGTCTGAACATCGCCAACTGATCAAAGCCATATGTAGGGACTTACAACTGTAGCTAATGGGGATAACAACCCTGTAACTATGTGAAAACCCCTAATTCTTGTGTTTGGTTCGTTAGTGGCAAATATTGTCTTGTTTTTTCCCACAATTAGATTGTATTCTATGATCTTGCTAACATGTGGGTTTATGTAGCCATGCTGTTTTGTTTATCATGCTCTAAATCATGGAGATAGGAACTTTCTCAGTGTTTAATTGTGTTGACCAAATGAATCTATTCTCAGTCTGTGTTTATGTGTACATATATATACGTATATACAACACAGTGCTGTATGATTATGGTATCAAATACAATTTTAGATGTATACAGTGAACAGGACTACACTCTTCGACATTTGCTGGAAAAATACTACATTGATGCTTTGAGTGAAGGTGAGTATGTGTACAGTCCTGCTCTACCAACTGCTCTTCAGAGCAGATATTTGCCATACGTGGACATTGACCTCCAGGGTAATCCTGTTTTACATAATAGAGTATGCGTGTGTGTGTGTGTGTGTGTGTGTGTGTGTGTGTGTGTGTGTGTGTGTGTGTGTGTGTGTGTGTTTGTGTGTGTTTGTGTGTGTTTGTGTGTGTGTGTACATGTATGTGTGTGTTTATCAGCATGTACATGTATTCTTATAATCATGGTTCGTCGTATTGTTCATGTAGGAATAAATCAATTGTAGTAGACTTATTGTTAACTGATTTGTGTGTATCATATAGTTTGATTATGTATGTGAAAACAATATTGAGGCATTTATTCGTCATTGTAGGCTACCAGGTGCGAGTACACGGAATTACGATTCCCATGGAAACACCCCTCCAGTGGATGTCTGAAAATCTGTGTTATGCCGACAATTTTGTACACATTGTCATTTTGAAGCAACCTCAGTAGTGTCCTGCAATTGTACTTTGGATTGAATGGTTAACGTGTACAGAAAATTTGATGCATGTGATTTTCTCACAGTGGTGAAATTCGAATAGACATACTTAATATTGTGTGCATATAATATAATGGTAGCTATTTTATATCACCCAATTGCGAGGATGGTAGCTGTAATGGAATACGAGACTGGGGCAAAGGAAGGTCAAGTATTTATTTTTTAGGCTGCTGCATAATTGGGTGAGAACTATTTCATCTTTTGTCCAAAATCTGTTTTGGCGGCCTACAAAGAATAGTATAATATTATTACTATTGGTGATTTGCAAAAGTATAACTGACAACATTTAGTTTAATTGGGTAAAGTAACTAAACTACAGTGTGTTATCCACTCGTAAGACTGGGTATCCCAAATATTACCCGGCAGTATCTCTCCTGTCACCATGCTAAAGGATCGATGACAAATAAGTTTATAAACACTTCTATGTCAGCAGGCGGTGACAGAGATGTGTACATGTATGGCTATGTGCATATGCACGATATTGTATTCAAATTACTTTTTAACTAAATTAAATCATATTACTGAAAAGAGGGTTGTTTGGCTAGGTAACATTGTGCAGATAAGTTCAATGGAATTCTCTAGTCATAGAAATTTTTCATGGTTTGAGAATTCCATTGATCATAATATTATCCTATTATTATTATGTACATTGTGTATTTGGAAGCATTCAGGGAAAAGGGTTGGCTACGCTAGACTAGGAAGATGTGGGGCGGGCGTTACGTTTAAAACGGGCGCTTACGTGGATATTATTCTGGTCAGGTCATACTCAACCATAGATACTAGAGAAAAGCCATAAATCTTAACTTGGGACGGAACAGTACGAAATAGTCGCCGCTGTTTGCATGAACGTTCACAACATTTGTCATGGAATTTGATATTGAGCCCACAGAAGATTACCATTAATAACCGACTATATACATCTGGCAATCTTTAGAGTGAGCAGAGGATATATCAATCAATCGATCGATTATTATTATTAACATGCCACATGCATAACACTAGGACAGACAGTCCTATGAGGCACACATCATATATCAAAAAAAGAAAAATCAGATCAACCCGAAAGATTATAAGTCATCATGCAGCCTGGAATCAATTGAAACGTGCAATCCATATCTTAGATACTCTTGAGAATTGGAAGATGCTTACATCCTTGGTCCGGAGTCATAAAAAAACTTTTCATCATTGGTCACCAATTCATGTTGAAATACCGTTGTCAGTGACTTAAAAAGGTCTGCCCGTGCGTCTTTCCATCTCAATTTATACAACAGTTGACACAAAGTAGTACTACATAGTCTTTGAATATTAGCAATAGTTTATAGCATGTACTGAATATAATAATATGTAATAATATCATCATACATATACTATATGCTATATATACACTGTACATATTAAACATATACAGTAGGCCTAACTATGCGTATATATTTTGAATACCATAATATTGGTCTACAATAAGAACCAAAGTTCGTTTATACTGTAAAATGTTCTCAAAGCTATTTCATGCATGTACAGATTTTGTACTCTCTCTCCTCTCTCTTGTTTAATATTCCTTTCTAGATAATTTGTCCCCTGCTCGTTCTAGATTCTTGATAGATACATGTGTGCGTACAGCTAGTTCCTGTACACACATAATAATATTATTATGGATGTCACCCATTGACGCACTTCGTTTATAATTGATTATGTATGAGGCTGCCTCATTGTATAAAGATATCATATTGAATTTTATAATTATATTATTATAATAGTTATATTATGCTGTCAAAATTACGTATTACACATTGAAAGTATATCACTGAAGATTTTCACCAGTGTTTTTACTTTGTTTTTTTTTCACATGTCTTTCTATAGATGCATGAGAATTATCAACTAGAAGAGAGCAATACTTGCAACTGGAATCCTTGTAATTGCTACAATGGTATTGATAAACGTAAACTACATTATGGACACAAGGACATCAACACAACAACAACCTGCCAACATTTCCTTGAAACACTCTCAGTAATTATAATTGACGATATTCTAGAAGTTAGGCACTCTTTTACACAGTTTGAAGCTAGCTATCCCAAAGCATGCCCCTTGCCTGATGGTGGAACATGCACAATACAGCATTCTAACTCCAATGCTGATGTGGTGTTTAGGCTAGTCCGAGCTGTATCAAATTACCCACTCAGGTATTGGCCAGGGCAAATATTGGCTGTACTTATAACCTAGAAGCTAACCGAGGTACTTATGGAAATATGTAATATTATTATTTATTTTTAAATTAAATATGCTATTAAGCAGCTGAACGTAGCAAATATACGAATTGACCACCACCCGACATCTGATGCTGTTTATGCCGAGATGTGCCGGTATTTACCTATTAATTTGTGGGAAACTGCCCCCACCTGACCCTAAAAAGAGAAAGGGAGTAGTAATGTATTCCAGTGATTGTAATGCGGGTTGGGCAGGATTTCTGGAATGTAGAAAATACTATATAGAACTCCAGGCCTAAAGCATGTGCACATTGATCAACATGCCAGGTGCTTGTACAATGTTAATTCTCCTGTACCGAAAAAGGGTGATGATTGGAAAGAAATTTTCCTGGAGATTGCCAGTGAATATCGAATGGTTGTTGCATTCGAGAACATTATTCAACAAGATTACATTTCTGATAAACTTCCTCTAATTTTCAAGGCTGGTGTAATTCCTGTCTACCGTGGCCCCCTGAGGTGTATCAGTGGGTTCCGGGAAACCACACCTTCATTGATGCCACTAAATATAGTCCCAAAGAATTGGCTGACTACTTGAAACGTGCTAATGAGGATGATCAACTGTATAAATACCATACAACCAAGTTTGATTTCAAGCAAGTAAGAGAAACAAGGATCCGATAGAGTCTGTTCTAAAGCAGACTACATGTGTATGACATGCAAACTGGCATGTAGGATGAAGATGCAGAGAATTTCAGCTCAAAGCAGCAAAATATCTGGAAATTATTGTAGTGGAAGGATCTGAAACTGCATAATATATTATTTCCAGAATATTTATGCTCAGGTTGTTCAATGTAATTAATTCATTAACTACATTTTGAAATGACTCAAGGACATGAAACATTCATTCGATCCATTATCTGATTATTTTTTTCATCATTTTGAAATTATTATAAACAACAGCACTGCAATAGTTAAAGTCCTTTAATCCTCGTACTGCCTATACGAAATAGGAACTGTAGCTGTAATTTCCAGGATAATATATTATTTAGTGGTAACATTAAGACATGGGCACGGGACTCGGTATTTTATATATATATATGTCATACTGCCCAAGTGTCCATGTCTTGACCAGTATAGCATCCGTTGCTAACGCTTAATACTGTTGCTAGTGCTTTATACGTTATAAAATTGCTGTATAATAGCACTGTTTCTATGGTAAAGGATGCTATTATCTGTTAAATTTGCATTATTACAACATGCTTGCTGTCAACTATACAGCCAAGTTAGGGCCTCCACTTCATTTTTATTGGGAGGAATTTAAAGATGGTTATAGTGGACAAACTCCACAATTTATAGTAGAAGGTCGAATATCTATGGCTTAAGCTGTGCTGTGTGGAGCATTGTATGCTGTAATACCTGCAGCATAAATTCATCTCGTTATGCATACAAATTATTATAGCCCATATCTGCGTACAGACAATCCCACTCGGCAAAATAGTATAGACCTATTTCGAATTCGTCGACGACGACTTAAAATCTCTCAAAAAACGCGACGTCGTCCATATCCAGAAACAGGAATACGTACCTGGCCTACAGCTGTCTATAGGATTAATAAGAGAACCGAGCGCCTATTAAAAATCCTACAGCTGACGTACTATATGGCGTCGCGATAACGCCAGGCTTACCAGGCCGGGATACAGAAGAAAGAATGATTGTGCACTCCTCTCTCTCAAGATTCCGTTACACGGTAAGTGAACAGATTTGTTCTCAACACTTATATATTATGTATATTGAAACCATAGGGTATCTAGGGTCTATGTTGAAACAACCAGACTAATATACTACCCATCGAAGGTCTAAATCTATGTACTAAGGTAATTCGGGGTAATTCTGAATAAACTTCCAAACTTTTGTCGGTTATACCAGTCTCCGAAACAGGGCTTTGAAACAAACTATGCTGCGGAGTACCTTGGGTCATATTCTATTCAAAGATGATGATCAATCGACTTCTTCACAGCATCGCTATATATAGTAAAGCGAACTAGAAGGCTGAAGGTCGGAATGACAATTCGGGTAATTTTGAAAATTTGTTCTTGAAGATATAAGAGGCGGTGAATAGCATGCCAAACAGACGATACGAGATAAAATATCTAAGTTGACCTTAAATACATTACTACAATTTATGTATGGCTAATGAACTTTTATAAGTATACATACGCATACGATACGTAATTGAAAACTCCCTCTCTTCATCAGCATTGGAATGGAGAAAAACTACTGGGTAATAATAGTTTACACTGTAAAAATACTGGTGGAAATATTCCACCAATATTGGTGGATTCGATGAATTGTATGCATGCATCACCATATTGTCAAGAATTGTTGTGGTATAGGCAGTGTGTATCACACACCACCACCTCCCCCGACCGCACACAAAGTATGTACATTCTTGCCATGTCATACTTTGTTGCATTCATTTTGTCTTGTCATCAATAACAACCATGACAATAGTTGAGCAGGTAATGACACATTCATCAAATCCACCAATAACACCTTCCATTTTGTAATGTACATTTCCATTATAAAAGGAATCAGGCTTGGGTCCACAAATTTGTAAACCCAATTAGGCATTTATTGAACACATTGATTATTGTCATTGGTTTTGTGTTTTGAATGTGTAAAAATGCTTTGATCTCCCTTTGATCTTTGTGGGTTTACAAATTGGTGGACCCAAGCCTGATTCCTTTTATATCCTTAAATAAGATTCCATAGCCGTAACCATAACTATAACTCAAAATTATGGGTCATGTTCGACTGGAGACTGCGTGTACGTATATCGTTATTGTGACCATGGTCGACGTACGTCATTATCGAGGTTTGTTTGATACTATAGCTATAGGGGTAATGATTAAATGAACAAAAGAGGTCAAATTCTTTGAAATGAAGTTTTCATAATGCTAGAGATCCGAAAGGATCTTCCTTCTTTGTTGCTCTATGCAGTAACGATTACCCAAAGTAAACGGTCAAAATGGCAGTTTTTAAGCCAAGAGTAGCGGGATTGAAACAAAATATCTATACCACTGAACAAAACCAGCCAAATTATATCTTTGCTTTAGGTTTGAAAGAAATTGGCCGCTTAACTTTTTCATTGTTACCCCTATAACTTTACAGTAGTAAACTTGCAGCAATACAGCATTTGTCATTCACACCATTTTTTGCACCAGGCTGTGTCAGGTCTTAATGTCAGTCATTCAACTACACTTTAATGCCTGACCTCCTCTGTTATATGGTTAGCAGTACTGACCTGACTTATGACTAGTATCGCCCTCAACTTTCCCATATCAAGGAATAGGGACCTATGGCAAACCCCCTTCCTGGACTTAAGGAGGTGCAGGCTCACCCCCGCCCTTGGTGCCACCCCCGGCCTCTATATGCACGGTTAGAGTATGCATACCACCCGCACCCTGGATAAATATCCACTTATTCCATTAAACAGCACCTGGGAGATTGAGCCCACACCACCCTTTCACGCACAAGAGGAGGGGAAAACATGCAGATGTAGTAGCACAAGGCAGCGAATAAGGACCAGTGGGGTTAGCACTCCAGAACACATGTGCCTGCTTCAATGTCCAGAAGCCTACTACTGTACTAATTACTAGCGGTTGTGGGGGCAACCCACTACAGTGGTCCACATTAACTCCATTCACTTCCTTAAATTTTATACAATTTTTACCACTTATTTACACATAACTCAAAGCACTTGACCCTTTAGTTGTAGAGCTCATAATAATAAGAGTAGTGTCGGGTATTTCGGGACTGAGGTGCTAATTGTACACTGGAAATTTCTAGGGCTAAGACAACTATGCGTGGAGTATATATGATCCTGAAATTTCCATTACTGAGTCACGGATATGTGTATTGTGTACAAAATGTGTGTGTTTCAGCTAGAAGTAACAATTCTCCTGGATGTACGTACATCTGCTTTTTTCGCCAGCTGATGCTTTACAGCCATTTTAATGGTATTAGTGCTAAGGAATAACCTGTGTAATCAATCTACTGACGGTGTAATTCTTTTGCCAATAGCATCAAAATGCATATCATTTTGTATTTAGAATGTAATGTTCAAGCACTGTTCACATGTACAAGACAAAACATGGCATACATATTTCCGACATACTGAGGAGATAGTTTCTGGACAGCATGTTAGTTATTGGACACTACTTTGAGTGAACCTTACATAGGTGTGCTGCTACCATTTAGGTAAATGCATGGCGTTTAACGATTCCCACCTTCCCCACAACTTCATAGCAGGCAAAAGGGATTACAAGATATAGAGAAAGACAGGAATACCATGCAAACATCATAGTCAAAATCATCATAAACTAGCTACTAACTTGATAGCCCTAGTAGTGGGATTGAATCAAACACACATATCAAAATAACACTTTGAGGTGTTGAGTAGTAAGGTATAGGGTAAACGAGAGAACGGGTATGCCTGTACCCATCTGTACACATATCTGTTCCACCTGCATTTTCAGAAAGTGTGTAATATGACCATTTAACGGTCAGTTTGTATGATTAGTACTGTACCACTGAGGGTCACATAAGTAGCCAATGGTGAAATTTGGCAGTTGGATAAAACCCATTGATAATTCTTGGTGGTTATTGTCCACTACGTTTAGCAGCTGTGCATACAATGTATCCGATCCACAGATAATAAGGTGACATTTCCACCAGACTGAGTGTTCTTACAGTCTTTTTCATGTGTCTTTGTGTAGATGAGAATTATCAACTCGAAGAGAGCAATACTTGCAACTGGAGTCCTCGCAATGATTGTGATGGTATTGTACTTCACAAATGCACACTGCAGGTTTTCTGGAGTGAATGTAATCAAAATGAACGGATTTACTACACAAGGTGCTTGGATACCTGTATCCCACTCTATGGGAACTAAGGTGTCAACATCACAATCACCAACACCTGTCAAAACCACCACACCTCCCAGGGAAAAGGCTAGGTTGACTCTACACAGTATTGAAGGGTCTCACACTAAAGTGAGCAGCAAATCGAAAGCTAGTGATAGCAAAGTGATTCCATTGACATCACAATCACCAACACCTGTCAAAACCACCACACTTCTCAGGAAAAAGGCTAGGTTGACTCTACACAGTATTGAAGGGTCTCACACTAAAGTGAGCAGCAAATCGAATGCTAGTGATAGTAAAGTGATTCCATTGACTCCAGCAAACAGTCTTCATGGGTCTGTATCAGCATCAACCAAGACAACAACACCGCAACCACCCGTCAACATTTCCATCTTCCTTGAATCATTTTCGGTAATTGATGATATTCTAGAAGTTAGGCACTCTTTTACACAGTTTGAAGCTAGCTATCCCAAAGCATGTCCCTTGCCTGATGGTGGAATATGCACAATACAGCATTCTAACTCCAATGCTGATGTGGTGTTTAGGGTTGTCCGAGCTGTATCAAATCACCCACTCAGGTATTGGCCAGGGCAAATATTGGCTGTACTTAACCTAGAAGCTAACCGAGGTGCTTTCGGTATATATACTGGTGGTTTTGGGCAATTAGCAAAAGCAGATATACGAATTGACCACCACCCGACATCTGATGCCGTTTATGCCGAGATGTGCCGGTATTTACCCATCGATGTGTGGGAAAAACTGCCCCCACCTGACCCTAAAAGGAGAAAGGGAATAGCAATGTTCTCCAGTGATTGTAATACTGGTTGGGCAGGATTTCCAGAACGTACAAAGTATTATATGGAGCTCATGAAGTATGTGCACATTGATCAACATGGCAGGTGCTGGCACAATGTTGATTCTGTACCGAAAAAGGGTGATGATTGGAAAGAAATTTTCCTGGAGATTGCCAGTAAATATCGAATGGTTGTTGCATTTGAGAACATTATTCAACAAGATTACATTTCTGATAAACTTCCTCTAATTTTCAAGGCTGGTGCAATTCCTGTCTACCGTGGACCCCCTGAGGTGTTTCAGTGGGTTCCAGGAAACCACACCTTCATTGATGCCAGTAAATATAGTCCCAAAGAATTGGCTGACTACTTGAAACGTGTTAGTGAGGATGATAAATTGTATAAATACCATACAACCAAGTTTGATTTCAAGCAAGTAAGAGAAACGATGAATAGAGTCTGTTCTAAAGCAGACTACATGTGTATGACATGCAAACTGGCACATGAGATGAAGATGCAGAGAATTTCAGCAGAAAACAGCAAAAATAATTAGAAATTATTCTGTAAAAATTATTGTAGTCGAAGAATCTGAACTATGTGTTGTTGGAAAATGATGGCTCAGATTATTGACGGTAATATAATCACTTTTTCATTATAAATTGATATAATTGCATTAATGCGAACAAGTTAATAAGAATAATAAGTTATTAGTATTATATTTATTACGCTTTGTCTCAATGGTGTTTGTCTTGATATAGCAAGCTTATAATATAATTACAAATTTTAATTTAATTAATATGATTCAACAGACATTTTTGCCCACGTGTGCACCAGGTGGAATTTCGAGAATTCGAGCAATATAATCTGTGAAGACACAAGGAATAATATTAAATTGTCAGTATTATGTATTTTTGGTAAAATTAAATTACCATACGTATTTCCTATATACAGTCGTGAAATATTCTATAAATCAAGCTACAGTGGAACCTCTCTATTGCGGACACTTTGGGACCTTGATTTTAGTCCTTATTACAGAGGTGTCCTCAATTCAGAGGTCATTTAGTACACCACAGTACTACACTGGGACACAGAATGGTGTCCTTATTAGAGAGGTTTCTGCTATTCAGAGGTTTGTAATAGAGAGGTTCCACTGTATTCACGGGCCTATGACATGGAAAATTTTTATTCCATTATCTGATGAAGAATATCAAATAAATAACAGCGGCGACAGTTTAAGTGCTTCGAATCGTTCGCAAACGGTCGATTGTACTCACTTCCCGTTTCGTTCTTCGTGGAAACGGACATTTTATTTGTGATGCGGTATGACGTCACAAGGGGAACGGTTAGTATGGTGAACAATACAAATTCAATAGTATTTTCAGCCCCTTTTACGAACGTTGGTCGATCTAATGTCACTTATAGTCTACTATAGGCGCTGTACCTATACTCTACATTGTCGTAGATGTGTGCCAGAGGAACTGAGTGAGGTTTCAATCTCTCAGAGGTTCTGCAAGGAGAGGCTGTAATCAAGTCAAGTAGCTAGATAGCTGAAAATTCAGCAAACTTGACATAATGTGCTGTTCACTAACTTTATGCAGCTTCCACTTTTAAAGACCCTCTTCTGGGTCCATGATATCGGATTGCCATGAAAGACATTATTGTAGCTACTCTTCCTCAACCAATACTATCAACTGTAAGACAAGTTCTGTGGATTAGTCACATGCAGAGCTACCCACTATTAAACCTAACAAGTTATAGGTCTTCCTTGCATTGGCACAATAAGAAACCAATAAGTCACCAGGCAGAAAAGTATAGCTACATACTAGGTACTGTGGCGTAATGATTGTAGCTATAAGATAAGTCGATCAAATGTCACTGAAAAAATGATAGTAATTATAATTGTTAATTGCCCCTTAGAGATTGATAACTAGATAGTACTTCATTCAAGATGTGATTTAAGTTTGTTAACACCACTGGAATACTGCTGATGCCTATGGTATGTACTGAAGACTAACTGACACAGCTCTTACAGTGACAAGTTGAATGTCTGCCACATTCCTTACAGTGAACTGTACAGAATGGAGCCCCCATAACCTGTGCAGTCAATCTAAGGGTACCTCCTTATAGCACAATGTGTCCCTGGTTGTAGACACAGCTGAATACTTCTCACAAGTGTACTACTAGATGTTTGCTTATCTGAAAGTATGTTGAAATATATAATGCACACACGAATGTCCAATATTCATGAATATGATACAATTTCATTTAAAACATTAAGATTATCCATTGAGCATTCAAACTGGTCTTTGTTGTCTTTATTTGAGCTTCTATCAGTAGCCGATCTGTCAAATACAGTAAACGGTTCGAAGTGATATGGCAATTTGAGGTGTGAATGACCCCGGGTCATTCACACCTCAAATTGCCATATCAGAAGTTGATATGGGCCATATCAACTTCTCTTATTCTTTCTCCATATTGTCGACGTTCCTCTTCAAGGCTGGAATTATAGTAGGTGGGAGTGTTGGGATTGCAAATCCTTACATCAAAAAACTATAATTAATTAAATTCAATAATAATAGTATATATATATATATATATATATATATATATATATATATATATATATAATATTAATATTTAATAATAGTATTAAAATATAGTAGGCCTACTAATAATAACGTTGTTTTGGTTCCAAGGCATTCTTCTCTAGGTGGTTAAAGGTGGCCTGAGCTCTTGGGATATCCCAATCCTTCCGATAGGCATTGTCTGGATATGCTGAAGGAGAGTGCTGATCGATCTTTATACTCCACACCTTCAGAGCACTGTCAGCAGCTATGTATATTACATCGGTCAACATTTAGTATTATAATGATCCACCGTACAGGTAGCCTTTTTTCTCCGTAGGAAGGAGGTGATCTGAGGCGAGAATACGCATACGCTCGCTTAAGACCATAGGTATGTACCTAGCTCTACGGTTGCGAAGCTTAGATTTTCCTCAATTACCAAGCGCCCCTTGAACCAGGGGGCGCTATTTCTGAGGAGACACTGTAACAATGAAACTACAGTATACGGTAATATGGCGGCCCTACTGGTGATGTGAGACTGTCTGGGTGTTCATGATCATTACTGAATCCGAAAGATCTACCTGTTGAAACTGCATATTTCCAAGTGTACGGTGAGTTCGAAAGATCGCATACTAATGTTTTCCCGTTTTATATTACAGAGAAAAAGAAAATATTTTGAATGGCTAGGATGTACCGGGTTTCCTGACTTTTACGCACCGCGGTGCGTATTAGTAACCTTTACTAATACGCACCGCGATGGCTTTAACCTAACCCAAACCCTAAACCCTAACCCTAACCCATCGCGGTGCGTATTAGTAAGTAGTCGTATAAGTAAGGTTACTAATACGCACCGCGGTGCGTAAAAGTCAGGAAAATCAATAACTCATATCGACGCCGACTATCCGTTCCAAGTTACTCCTCTGTGTCCCATGCGTATGCTGTGCATTGTGTTATTGCTGTGGAAGGATCTGAAACTGCATAATATATTATTTCCAGATTATTAATTTAATACTCAGATTGTTCAATGTAATTAATTCATTAACTCCAAGTTGAAATGAGTCAGACTCTAGATATATTATTATCTGTTAATATGCATTATTACAACATGCTTGCTGTCAACTATACAGCCAAGTTAGGGCCTCCACTTCATTTTTATTGGAAGGAATTTGAAGACGGTTAGAGTGGACAAATTCCACAATTTATAGTTGAGTTAAGCTGTTCTGTGTGGAGTATTGTATGCTGTAGTACCTTCAGCATAAATTCATCTTGTTGTGCATACAAATTACATAGCCCATATCTGCGTACAGACAATCCCACTTGGCAAAATGGTATAGACCTACAGTGAAACCTCTCTAATCTGACACTCAACGGGGAATGAAAATAACGTCGGATTAAGAGGTTGTCGGATTAGAGAGGTTTCATCGTCAAATAAATGTAATAATTCCGGAGCCACTCATTAACAGTTAATGTACAGTATACTGTATTGACATTGTTAATAGTGATACAATAATAAGACTAGGTACATAATTATACATGCAACATAAGATACAGTCAGTGAAATACTGTATAATAAATATGAAAAAATGTACATTGATAAACATTACTTGGTGTTTTTTTAAAAAAGGATGTTAAACTGCTTTGCTTTAAATATTTTTGTTTGCCAGCAATTGACCTTTTTTCAACAACTTGTGTCATTTTGTCCACAAGTGTGAGGCACTCTTGGTCATTATGCTGGAAATACAATGCCAATCGTGATAAATAGGCCAGAGCCTCTGTTGTTGTGGGTGGGGATGGATCCACTTGCATCGAAGTGTCATCGTCATTGTCGTCATCATCATCATCATCATCATCATTTTGTGGATTGGCTGCATGAGGTAGATTTCTCCCAAATATCTTCATTTTCTGTTGGCATGGCATCTTCTGTATTTCGAATTCGTCGACGACGGAATACGTACTTGGCCTGTATGCTGTCTAGGATTAATAAGAAAACCGAGCGCCTATATAAACTATGGTGTCATGATAACGTCAAGCTTACCAGGGATACAGAAGAAACAAGAGGTGGTCACCTCGTATGTTTACGTATTACCGTCCACGACTGGGGTCAAGATGGTGGTTAAGCGATTGAGCGAAACCAGCCAAATTATATCTTTGCTTTAGGTTTGAAAGAAATTGGCCGCTTAATTTTAGTCTTCTATTGTTTTCATTTCAACTTCCGGTATGTTACGCTCATCCGATATAATATATATATATATATATATATAATGTAATATGTGTTTCTACGCGTAACCACAACAATGAATTTATATATTGCGCGAAAAAAAGATGGCCGATTTCGAATGCCGACAGTTAGAAATTGGGCTAGAATTCGTGCACTGAAGCTCTGTCAAACGTAATAACTTCAGCGAAGGTTCTTCATAACCTAAGGAAGACGCCCAAGTAATTCGAGTGCAGGGGGCGGCAGCCCCACGTGTTTTTGAATTCGAATTACTTGTTTCATTGTTACCCCTATAACTTTACAGTAGTAAACTTGCAGCAATACAGCATTTGTCATTCACACCAATTTTTGTACCAGGCTGCATTAGGTCTTAAAGTCAGTCATTCAACTACACTTTAATGCCTGACCTCCTCTGTTATATGGTTAGCAGTACTGACCTAACTTATGACTAGTATCGCCCTCAACTTTCCGATATCAAGGAATAGGGATCTATGGCAGAACCCCTTCCTGGACTTAAGGGAGTGCAGGCTCACCCCCACCCTTGGTGCCACCCCCGGCCTCTATATGCACGGTTAGAGTATGCATACCACCCGCATCCCGGATAAATATCCACTTATTCCATTAAAACAGCACCTGGGAGATTGAGCCCACACCACCCTTTCACGCACAAGAGGAGGGGAAAACATACAGATGTAGTAGCACAAGGCAGCGAATAAGGACCAGTGGGGTTAGCACTCCAGAACACATGTGCCTGCTTCAATGTCCAGAAGCCTACTACTGTACTAATTACTAGCGGTTGTGGGGGCAACCCACTACAGTGGTCCACATTAACTCCATTCACTTCCTTAAATTTTATACAATTTTTACCACTTATTTACACATAACTCAAAGCACTTGACCCTTTAGTTGTAAAGCTCATAATAATAAGAGTAGTGTCGGGTATTTCGGGA
This sequence comes from Chondrilla cf. caribensis, assembly GCA_964020155.1. NCBI lineage: Eukaryota > Metazoa > Porifera > Demospongiae > Chondrillida > Chondrillidae > Chondrilla > Chondrilla cf. caribensis. The sequence goes on from OZ026563.1 coordinate 3,758,469, forward strand.
CTGAGGCGCTAATTGTACACTGGAAATTTCTAGGGCTAAGACAACTATGCATGGAGTATGACCCTGAAATTTCCATTACTGAGTGATGTGTGTATTGTGTACAAAATGTGTGTGTTTCAGCTAGAAGTAACAATTCTCCTGGATGTACATCTGCTTTTTTCGCCAGCTGATGCTTTACAGCCATTTTAATGGTATTAGTGCTAAGGAATAACCTGTGTAATCAATCTACTGACGGTGTAATTCTTTTGCAAATAGCATAAAAATGCATATCATTTTGTATTTAGAATGTAATATTCAAGCACTGTTCACATGTGCATGACAAAACATGGCATACATATTTCCGACATACTGAGGAGATGTTAGTTATTGGACACTACGTACTTCGAGTGAACCTTACATAGGTGTGCTGCTACCATTTAGGTAAATGCATGGCGTTTAACGATTCCCACCTTCCCCACAACTTCATAGCAGGCAAAAGGTATTACAAGATATAGAGAAAGACAGGAATACCATGCAAACATCATAGTCAAATTCATCATAAACTAGCTACTAACTTGATAACCCTAGTAGTGGGATTGAATCAAACACACATATCAAAATAATACTTTGAGGTGTTGAGTAGTAAGGTATAGGGTAAACAAGAGAACGAAGATATAGAGAAAGACAGGAATACCATGCAAACATCATATTATTCAAAATCATCATGAACTAGCTACTCACTTGATTTCTCTTTGGAAGCCCTATTACTAGGATTTGAGTCAAACACATGCATCGAAATAACACTTTGAGGTGTTGAGTAGTAAGGTATAGGGTAAACGAGAGAACGGGTATGCCTGTACCCATCTGTACACATATCTGTTCCACCTGCGTTTTCAGAAAATGTGTATATGTATGACCATTTAACGTCAGTTTGTATGATTGGTACTGAAACACTGAATAAGGTCACATAAGTAGCCAATGGTGAAATTTGGCAGTTGGATAAAACCCACCAATAATTCTTGGTGGTAATTGTACAACATGTTTAGCAGCAGTGCATACAATGCATCCGATCGACAGATAATAAGGTGACATTTCCACCAGTGTTTTTACAGTCTTTTTCATGTGTCTTTGTGTAGATGAGAATTATCAACTCGAAGAGAGCAATACTTGCAGCTGGAGTCCTCACAATGGCTGTGATGGTATTGTACTTTACAAATGCACACAGGTTTTCTGGAGTCAATGTAATCAAAATGAGCAGATTTACTACACAAGGTGCTTGGATACCTGTATCCCACTCTATGGGAACTAAGGTGTCAACATCACAATCACCAACACCTGTCAAAACCACCACACCTCCCAGGAAAAAGGCTAGGTTGACTCTACACAGTATTGAAGGGTCTCACACTAAAGTGAGCAGCAAATCGAAAGCTAGTGATAGTAAAGTGATTCCATTGACATCACAATCACCAACACCTGTCAAAACCACCACACTTCTCAGGAAAAAGGCTAGGTTGACTCTACACAGTATTGAAGGGTCTCACACTAAAGTGAGCAGCGAATCGAAAGCTAGTGATAGTAAAGTGATTCCATTGACTCCAGCAAACAGTCTCCATGGGTCTGTATCAGCATCAACCAAGACAACAACACCACAACCACCCGTCAACATTTCCATCTTCCTTGAATCATTTTCGGTAATTGATGATATTCCAGAAATCAGGCACTCTTTTACACAGTTTGAAGCTAGCTATCCCAAAGCATGCCCCTTGCCTGATGGTGGAATATGCACAATACAGCATTCTAACTCCAATGCTGATGTGGTGTTTAGGCTAGTCCGAGCTGTATCAAATCACCCACTCAGGTATTGGCCAGGTCAATTATTGGCTGTACTTAACCTAGAAGCTAACCGAGGTGCTTTCGGTATATATACTGGTGGTTTTAGACAATTAGCAAAAGCAGATATACGAATTGACCACCACCCGACATCTGATGCCGTTTATGCCGAGATGTGCCGGTATTTACCCATCGATGTGTGGGAAAAACTGCCCCCACCTGACCCTAAAAAGAGAAAGGGAATAGCAATGTTTTCCAGTGATTGTAAAACTCGTTGGGCAGGATTTCCAGAACGTACAAAGTATTATATGGAGCTCATGAAGTATGTGCACATTGATCAACATGGAAAGTGCTGGCACAATGTTGATTTTGTACCGAAAAAGGGTGATGATTGGAAAGAAATTTTCCTGGAGATTGCCAGTAAATACCGAATGATTGTTGCATTCGAGAACATTGTTCAAAAAGACTACATCACAGAGAAACTTTCTCTAATTTACAAGGCTGGTGCAATTCCTGTCTATCGCGGTGCCCCTGAGGCATATCAGTGGGTTCCAGGAAACCACACCTTCATTGATGCTAGTAAATATAGTCCCAAAGAATTGGCTGAGTACATGAAACGTGTCAATGAGGATGACCAGCTGTTTGAATACCATACAACCAAGTTTGATTTCAAGCAAGTAAGAGAAACAAGGAATAGAGTCTGTGCTAAAGCAGACTACATGTGTATGACATGCAAACTGGCACATGAGATAAAAATGCGGAGAATTTCAGCTCAAAGCAGCAAAAATAATTAGAAATTATGATGTAAAAATTATTGTCATCGAAGAATCTGAACTATATGATGGCTCAGATTATTGACAGCAATATAATCACTTTTTTGTTATAAATTAATATAATTGCCTACAGGTTGTAATGGTTCACCTGCATTATGTAAACTATTACACTCAACCAAATGATATTAGATGGTTTGTATTATGCTTTGTCTCAATGGTGTTTGTCTTGATATAGCAAGCTTATATTTTATTACAAATTTTAATTAATATGATTCAACAAATGTTTCTGTCCGCATGCATGCACCAAATGGAATTTTGAGAATTCGAGCAATCTGTGAAGACACAAGGAATAATATTAAATTGTCAGTATTATGTATTTTTTGTTGTAATTATGCAATGTAACTATCATATCGTCATTGAAAATTATATTGCCATACATATTCCCTGTAGTCGTGAGATATTCTATATAAATCAAGCTATTACGAGTAACATTTTAATCTTTTAACAAAAATAAGCGAAAATATAATATTTAATTTTTGTACAACATGCTAATAATATCTAATATTATTATATACATAATAATATTATTAATATTTAATAATAGTAGTAAAATAACATATTAATAATAACGTTGTTTTGGTTCCAAGGCATTCTTCTCTAGGTGGTTAAAGGTGGCCTGAGCTCTTGGGATATCCCAATCCTTCCGATAGGCATTGTCTGGATATGCTGAAGGAGAGTGCTGATCGATCTTTATATATACTCCACACCTTCAGAGCACTGTCAGCAGCTATGTAGCTAGCTATATTACATCGGTCAACATTTTGTATTATATCCACCGTACAGGTAGCCTTTTTCCCGTAGGGAGGAGGAGATCTGAGGCGAGAATACGCATAGGCTCGCTCAGAACATAGGTATGTACTAGCTCTACGGTTGCGAAGCTTAGATTTTCCTCAATTACCAAGCGCCCCTTGAACCAGGGGGCGCTATTTCTGAGGAGACACGGTAATATGGCGGCCCTACTGGTGATGTGAGACTGTCTGCGTGTTCATGAGCAGTACTGAATCCGAAAGATCTACCTGTTGAAACTGCGTGTTTTCAAGTGTACGGTGAGTTTGAACGATCGCATACTAATCTTTTCCCGTTTTATATTAAAGAGAAAACGATAATGTCTTGAATTGCATGGCTAGGATGTACCAAATGGGTGTCATCATAGACGTAGTTTAGAGTGTCTAAGGTGTCATTCATAGTATGTGGAGAAGTCCGGCCCATGTCTTCAAATATTGAAACTTCTAGACTACCTGTGAAAAATAACTCAGGGGTTCCTGACTTTTACGAATAACTCATATCGACGCCCGACTATCCATTCCAAGTTACTCTCTGTGTCCCACACGTATCCTGTGCATGATACATGTTCATGTCAGATCGTTTCCGTACACTTTTATCGTGTCATAGTGATTTCGGATGTCGTGATGTACACTTGCATGTAGGGTAACGCTAGCCTCGTGTAACCGGACCCTCTGCTATGGACGCTGTAATAATACGCTCTGCAGGTGGTTAAACCTCGATCCAGGCTCCTTGTGCGTAGTAACAGGTCAGGCCCAGCTGTACCAAGACAAGGTATCACAGGGGAATTTGGGACTGGTATTTATCTAGGTAGATATCCGTTCTTGAAAATGTATTCTCAGAAGGCGGTCACTTCATCTAGGGGTTGGTCATAACATAGATACTCCAACAGTATGTATGGAATATTATTAATAGAATAGAATAAAATACAGGATTTTCATATACAGATAATCATTTCAACATTACTTATATGACATATGAAAAGATAAAGTTCATGGTTACATGCAGGGGAGGATTAATCATTCCTCACCCTGCTCTCACGCATCACTACATCAACGTGGGAATTGTCCGGGTTGGAGTTGATAGTGGCATTTTGTGATCTTGTGCCCATCATAACAGGCACCCCAGCTGGTATACACCTTTTTTAAAAAAATGTTTCCATGGAGAGGTTGTATGATTATATTATGCCAAGGGTGATGTAGTTATCATACCCACAGGACAGGCGTTTCAACTAGTACAGTGAATGCTCATTAAGCTGCCACAATTCGTTTTCAAAGAATATTATGGTGGATTAACGAGTTTGGCGGATTAACTGGATGTTGAACATTGGTACTTGTACATTGTATTGGTACTGGGAAAGTGTGGTGGATTTAAAGGTTTGGTGGATAAAGCGGTGGCAGATTAACGAGAATTCACTGTATTCATACATCCACAAGCAAGCAACCAACACCTTGCATATAAGATTCTGCTGCCCAACTTTTGTGGCCAATGGTCCCCAGCCCGTCTCTTCTTGTGTAGGAAGAATAAGGTCCGGTAATGGAAGGCTATCTCAACATCATCCATGTTCAAAGACACCCATCCCAAACTATCCCACTTTCCCCTATATGCATATGTACATCTTGACATCTGATAACACTGTGTTACAGTATATTGTACAGAAATGAAGTGGCCCTATATTATAAATGTATATATCCATTTCACAGCCTATTGTGACCTCACTAAAAGGGAAGAAACAGGATTCTCTGATATTTTGCCACAGTTCAATGCTAACTCTTTGTGAAAAGTGGGTTTGATGAAGAATGAAGGTAGTCTGGTATTTCCCAGACCCATTCTCATTTCCAATTGTGAAATTGGAACTTTGTCCCAATAAGAAAGGGTGTGGTACATTCCATGTAATATCCTGGAAACCATGGACACTGTAAGGAATGTTAATTATCAACATGGCTGTACCAATTATGATATCATGCTGGTGAAGATTGTGATGCCTTAGATCAGAATAAGCCCTTCCTAGCCATCTATTAAAGCCCTAGTGCTTTCTATAGCCAAAACTCATTTATGTATCGATTTTGCTGTGCTCTCGATCTATCGAAAAGTGCTCTGCACTTAAAAATTGTTTCGACCCAAGTCAATTATTCATTACTAATCATACATAAGCAGTCATTTATGTTCCCCTTGTGATGTCGTGAGATTCTGGAGAAAAATGGGAACACCCACACAAATAATTGAAAAATGGCTGATTTTGAGTCAGAAGTTCTCAGAATACACAATATTGTGATGAAATTTTGTTATGCAGGTTATTTTTCATTGTAACCTAACATGTAAGCCAAAAATTCATGTCATAAGCCCTTTAATACTCCATATTCTACACTCACACAAGGCTCTATATATCCATACAGATGAGAACTTACAGAAAACTAAAAAGTGCTGGAATCTGTGCAGTTCTATCAGTATCGCTTGCTGTATGTACATATTACTTGGTATATGGAATTGATCAACGAAATTCAATGTTACACAACACAGGCAATGGTCCAGACAACAGATGTATTTTGAAAACTGAGAACTCATTTAATAGACAGGACATCTTTGAAATTGAAGAAAGAAGCAATCTGACTGAGAAGTATAATGACAGTCAAATGATCCTTTCAACTGCCAACAACTCCAGTGGAAGCTTACTGTCAAGGCAAAAATTCCAGTGTCCAATCAACATTAACATTTTTCTCGAATCATTTACGCAAATTGACGATATTCCAGAAATCAGGCACTTTTTCACACACTTGGAAACCAGCTATCCCAAAGCATGCCCCTTGCCTAATGGTGGAACATGCACAATACAGCATTCTAACTCCAATGCTGATGTGGTGTTTAGGCTAGTCCGAGCCATATCAAATTCATATCCCCTCAGGTATTGGCCAGGGCAAATATTGGCTGTACTTAACCTAGAAGCCAACCGAGGTGCTTATGGAATATATAAATATGCTTTTAAGCAGCTGGACGTAGCAGATATACGAATTGACCATCATCCGACATCTGATGCCGTTTATGCCGAGATGTGCCGGTATTTACCTATAGATGCGTGGGAAAAACTGCCCCCACCTGACCCTAAAAAGAGAAAGGGAATAGCAATGTTCTCCAGTGATTGTAGTACTGGTTGGCCAGGATTTCGGGAACGTACAAAGTACTATATGGAGCTCATGAAGTATGTGCACATTGATCAACATGGCAGGTGCTGGCACAATGTTGATTCTGTACCGAAAAAGGGTGATGATTGGAAAGAAATTTTCCTAGATATTGTCAGTAAATATCGAATGGTTGTTGCATTCGAGAACATTGTTCAAAATGACTACATCACAGAGAAACTTTCTCTAATTTACAAGGCTGGTGCAATTCCTGTCTATCGCGGTGCCCCTGAGGCATATCAGTGGGTTCCAGGAAACCACACCTTCATTGATGCTAGTAAATATAGTCCCAAAGAATTGGCTGAGTACATGAAACGTGTTAATGAGGATGACCAGCTGTTTGAATACCATACAACCAAGTTTGATTTCAAGCAAGTAAGAGAAACAAGGAATAGAGTCTGTTCTAAAGCAGACTACATGTGTATGACATGCAAACTGGCACATGAGATGAAAACGCGGAGAATTTTAACTCATAGCAGCAACAGCAATCAGTAGATGTGTTCATTATATCAGTTGGAATGTTTTTTTTGTTCGATATTATGAATGTTATTGAATATTTTTTGTAATAGAAAGGCCTGAAACTGTATATAATGTTCCCAGAACATATGCTCGAATTTTTCACAGTAATGTAGTCAATTCATTAATTTAAAGTCGAACATTTTCAATGTTCTATATTATGGGTGAAATAGCTGTTACAATCAGCCTTTTGTGTTCAATTCCACAATCACTGCAATCTATACATTTCACCATCAACCCAATATTGTATATGCTTTAACTTTCGCAGAGTTGAACTTGGGAATCATACAATCATATCATGTATTTAAATACCTATATAAAATATATATCAAACATATACAAATAATAAAACAACACCTATGGGCATAATTGAGCATGTCCTTGTAAAATACAAGTAATGGCGTTCATCCGACTGTCAGAAGGGTGAATATTCCCTGCTAGCTTTAATACAGACAATGCATGAGTACATAATTTGATCCTCCATAACACCTATAACAAATAACTAATCTGAAACACTGAATATCATTGCTAAGATTATATTCTTGGTAGTAGCATTTCATTGGTGGATGGTCATGCACTCAACTGTGAACTGATCGCTACTTGGGCTAGACCGTCCCTTCCCTTCTTTCTGCCCCTCGGCACCTTTTAGGGATGGTCTAGCTAGCTGGACTAACTGTGAAAATAAAAACGCAAAATCGCGAAAACGGGTTGAACTTTGCAATCTGCCAAAGTTCAGCCCCACAAATGTTATAACGTATACGGTTACCATATGCATGCATTATGTACAGTGCCATATATACCAACATTTGTGGAGTGTATACCTGATTTTATTCAGAAAGCTTATTGCTCTATCTTTAATTGCAGCCATTTTATATTTTATTATGAATTTGTATGAAAAACAAATATTATACTGTATTTTTATACTGCGGTCATTATAATAATAATAAGATTATTGTATAATGTAATTGAAATTCATACCAATCCGAAAGTACGATTGATAGTGTGGCATATATAATTATATGTTTGGATCTCCCACTCCCCACCCTCAGAGTCCGTCTATTCAGACTGCGTATCCCTGGCAATTTGCCACCTAAACTGTGTTATATGCGGTGTATAACTAATTATTATTCTAAACTGGCCCCGCCCACAACACGCGGGTCAAAACCGCGCGATTCCACGTGAGCTCTCTTCCACTGTCATGCAAGGTTTTGACTAGTGTGGTTCGACACCACTCGTGCACGCATATTCGCTGTTCAGGTCTCTGGTGGCTGCTGAAACAAAGGATATTGTGACACTGAGTAATCCGGATAGGCACGTATTGCCACAAACAGGATAGCAACCCGTGTTGAAGACGATTCGAAAATCGAAGACGATGTTTTCAATATTGATTGCTGCCTTTATAATCGGTTCCACACGTAAGTTCTTCTACAACCTATAAGAACGTTTATTCTGCTACAATGCTTGTTTCCAAGCCGGAACCATTGTTAGACCGTAGATATAGGGTAAAACGGGGTAACTTGGAACGCTTTTTGACACCTATGAACAGCTCCACTGCTTGCACTCCGATGGATCACTGGATTTCCATGAAAGTTACCGTGCACCTAAAGTAGATATCCACCCTGCATGATCAGTTCGAAATTTAAATATAGCACCATTCCATCGGATAGCAGAATCGTTTTTGTAATAACTTTTGTAAAGTGTGGGAAAATGGCTGTCGGGGTAACTTGGAACACTCTGAAAACTCGCCATGAAATCATCACAGGAGGTCCAAACGATGACCGGGCATGCAATAATGCTTTAGAAGAACTTAAATGATATAAAAAGACTATACTATACTCTATCATACATAAAGCTCAGTTTAAAAAAGCCAAAACACAATGGGTGCATCTCAGCGTGGAGCAGGCTGTTCAAGAGCAAATGGAACAGATCCAACGTTGTCTTTGACTGGGCAACATAACTAGGTCAGTACATGCAAGATGATACCACCCCTGGCATTCATCACAAGCCACCCAGTCTGTGTCGTTTTCTTCATTGCCACATTCTTGGCCCTCGTGAACGACTATTTTCGAGTTTGTTGTTGTAAACGGGATTGCTGCTATCCTCAACCAAGAATGCTATTGAAAATAACTAGGTTTCTGTTGAAAGAAAATTCTAAGCTCATATTTTATCTGCGCTTGTTCACTTTTTGATCGATAACTTCCTCTGGGATATGCGAATAGTCGTGAAACTATCAATGTAACTTTACCTCGTACTACCATCATGTATGGTAAACTTTAACCAAAACTTGGTAAATGTTTGGCAAAATAAGATTAAGTACAATGAAAAGTGTTCCAAGTTACCCCATGTTCCAAGTTACCCGATGCTCCAAGTTACCTCGCTTTACCCTAATAGACTAATAGAAGTCGTTTATACTATGTTTAGTACGCTACGTCTTCCTTTCATTCAGATTTCTTGCTGGTCACAGGCACCTCCCCGTCGAAAGGTTTGTTTCATATCTCCTATATTCATGTTATCTTGATAATCGGAAAACTTTTAATAGTGTTGTTATAGCTATTGATTGACGTATTTTCAGTAATCTGGTTTCCCGTGTCTACTCCCTCGGTGTAGTGTTGATCGATGCTTATCCTAGCACATCCGATGTACGACAAGGAACTACAGTGATCTTAGTGTGTAGAGTGGTCGGAGCACCCTCCAGTGCTGTACTGAGATACGAGTGGACATGTGCAGGACAAGAGGATAAAGGGAGATGTGACAGTAGAACACCTCCTGAGGTATCAAAGATGTATCGGATAGACAATGTTCTGGTGGTGAATGTGGTCAGGTCTTCACTCGATGATGGAGAATACACCTGTACTGTGAAGGACCAGAATAATGCCATGGTTGGATCTACAGCTAGACATAATCTCAGAGTTGTACCAGGTATGAATGTGTTAATACCGTACATTATAGAACAAGTGTTTATATTATGTGTGTGCAAATGATACAGTATCAACCATAGTACCGTGGATGTCGTATTGTGTTGACATATGTGTACCAATTGTTATTCTCAAATACACTTCAGGTGGAATGGCATTCCATAACGCCAATGGATCTCCTGGTAACAAAATGTATTTCAGAACATTCCTCCCTCTTAATGGATTCTACACTAACGGATCACTCAGTGATAAAACTACTGCACACCACATATTATGTGAATCCTCAAGTGGTGGACAATGGCATGACCATCTCGGTAAAATGGTTGGAGAAAAACCAGATGGATGTACTAGGAATAAGCATGATGATAGTTGTGGTGCAATATTCAGAAGTGGTGAAGACCAAAGATCACATCTATGGATGTTTCCTCAGAATGGGTTCACTAATAGAGTGCTTCAATGTCGTAGCAGCAGCCGACAAGCTAACTCCCTTGGGATTTTCATCACTGATGGAAGTGAGTTCATTTCTTACTTAAATCCATTTACTAAATTAAACTTCAGCTTCCAATCCATCCTATGTAGGTATGGGTCTTCAAGGTGTGTCTACCGTTACTATTTTTACCATGACAACCACATCCCTCACTGTGTTATGGAGTACAATATCCTCGGCAACTGGATATTACATCAGTTATGACAGGAGAGACTTTGAAGTAATCATAACTCCAAAGCACATGCTGGTTGATGGTGGATCCACTGGTGGTGCTACTATAAGTGACCTCGAACCAGGAACAATGTACAGGATCAGAGTATGGGCCACTAATGGTACGAGTGTCAGTAGCCAACCTGTGGAGGCACATGGGAAGACCAGTGAGGAAGGTGTGTTGTCATAGTTACCATCACCACCCTGTAGATTATAATGTGTCTGTCATTCCGTCCCACTCAGTCCCTGACCCACCTCGTGAAGTGACTATTGTCAAATCCTCACCACAATCCACCACTGTGAACTGGCTACCTCCAGTACATCCACGAGGAGATGTACACTATCAGGTGGAGTACTCCACTGATGAGGACTTCACATCGTCAGAGAAGACATCACCATCGAGTGCTACACGCAGCACCTTACCACTACCAGAGTTTCCCACTTCCTACATCCGAGTGTTTGCTGTCAACAGTGTGGGAGAGATGACCTCTGACCTCACCCAAACATGTCCAGGACAGGGAAAGGAGAGAGGTGAGGAGTTTTCATTTCATAATTTCATAATTAATGTTTGTCAAAGGTGTTACCAGCCAGTAGTTTTGTGGTTATGCATCCTGTATATAACCCTGTATGTATGCAAAATATAATATGCGTATATTATATATAATGTACATAATACTAGCTAGTGCTATATCCAGTGGTAGTTAAGAAACCTATGTGATAGAATGATGGTCTTAGTTGCCCCTTAACGTAAAGTGTGTGTGGACATCACAATACTACAATTAAAGTTGTGTATATTTATTGTTGCCAGGATATATCTCAGTGAAAGTTTCATATGATACTGATACCGGCAGTGCTTTTTATTTTTTGTAATATTGAATGCTATCTTATATTCATATTAATATTCCTATCATTATTATAATAGCAAGATAATCAATATTGGCTGATTTTTTTTAATTAATGTGTACTAATTACTTCATAATAGGCAAACAATGGTCCATGTATTACTTGAAAATGTGTATCCTCTTAACTCAGAGCTTAACCAATCAACATCTGTTCACGTTTCAGTGGTGTCATCGGGTGCTTTTAGAATTAGTTGGGACGCTGTTCCTCATACAGACTGTGACAAGACCAGATACACCGTCCGCTATCACAGGACACTGGTAAAGTGTCCATGCTGGATGTCTTCATTGTACACAACTGCTACAAGTGTTGAGGTGAGTAACTTCATTGAAGGAGCCGTATACAATATCACAGTGAGAGCCAGCAACAGCAAAGGGACCAATCCACCTTCTGAACCTCTACTCTACTCTGTTCCACGACCATCTCTGTCTATTGAGGATCAGATAATTGACTCCAAATGTGCATCTGGTGAGCCCTGTACTATTGCATGATGGAGGAATTATATATACTGTAATAGGAACATTGTTTATAATTAGGTACTGTAAACAAATAAGTTGTAACCCTTCAAGTGAATTGAATTAGGAAGAGGATTAATTGCATTGGCCAGAGTGTGATGACCCTTTCTAAAAACTAGGGGTTGTTAGGATCTGCCAACAGGAGAGATATAGGACAGGACAAAATGAGAGCTCTGTGTCCTAAGGGAACTCATTGAGCTGTCCATGTTTGATATACTTGCTTAGTAAGTACCGCAAAGGGAACAAACCTGTACTTAGTCTAATAAGTCTTCTCATCAGGGGTACTTGCTATCAGTACTGGCTAACATAGTGTATACATGAGCTAGGGACTGAGTGAGGTGTACTCACTAACCAGGAGTGTGTACTAACCCAGGTACTTACTGAGCAAGCGGCACTGTATAACTCCATATATGCAGTGAATGCCAAAATTAGAATCAATACCGTGTAATGAAATGTAGTAGTCTATTTGATCATTTCAATTGTATTTTTGCACCACACACACACACACACACACACACACACACACACACACACACACACATGCACACACACACACACACACACACACACACACACACACACACACACACACACACACACACACACACACACACACACACACACACACACACACACACACACACACACACACACACACACACACACACACACACACACACACTTCACTAATTCCAGTTCTTTATATTAATTACAGTATCACTATTCTGTTTCCAACTTTTTCTCACTAGGTATTGCTGTCTCAGCTGTAGTAGGCCTTATTGTTGGTGTTATTATGACAACCATAGTCTGTGTTGTTGTGATGACAGTAGTGATGAGAAAACTTCAGACTGCTACCAAAGACGCCAACAGCAACACACAGTGCAAGGAGAGGTTAGTAGCATAAAACAGAGACTATACAATATTTAATTTACAGTTTCCTGCTTCTCACCCAGTCAGTTGTACATTATATTAGTATAAGAGTTAATTTTTATCAGACACAATACATGTATACAACAGTGTAAATCCTATACAAATGAATATGCATATAGCAATCAAACGTAGCATCCTATGTCGATCAGGCTTTGTTTACTTTCCTCCTGCCATTTACAGCAAGAGAAATGTATCAATAGTTCATAATGATGTCTTTGTGTGTTTGCATACAATTTGCTATCGTGAGAAAACAATAGCAAGCCATATTATTCACTTGATCAAAGTGCATATGTACTGATTTTGTACATGTGAATGTAAACCTTTAATGTTGTCTCTCTCAACTACCTTTCATAGAATATATGCTGAAATAGATGGAAGGTGTGACAGGGACCTTGACTGGACTCTGCAGGAGAATCCTTCTTACCAGTCATCTGTGAAGGGATGTCGGGTATTGTCCTGATCACAAATCAGCAAAATGAGATTTTGAATTCAATTCCATCCCTCAAATACAGCAATTATGTGCAAGAGTCAATTTATGGAACATTTTAGCCACACAATGTCATTTCTTATCTATGTAATATAATCAATAATTAAATTGAATGTAAATAATAATTTCATCTTTATTGTAAATGATTGTGTCTGTATATGAGGTGTACATGCATCAATGTTACAGTGTAGTGGAAGGTTCAAAGTAATTCTATAAACTACAATTTTTGTCAGGGTGAATTACACTGTTGAATAACGATCCACTTTAAGGTCGACAACTTCGACAATTAATTCCATTCTAATTTTAGCTACATGCAATATTCTATCTTTCAGGTTAGGGATCACATACGGAGATAAAAGCTATTTCATAAAAGATAGTATATGTCCACAACTAAGTGTTCATGAAATATCATGCTGATACCCCCCCTCACCCATGAATTATGCAAGAAGGTGCTTATCATTATTTCTTCTATACCTTCACAGATTACAAAATTATTAAGCACCTCCAAATGTAGCAAGGGTTAGGGATCACGTACGGAGAAAAAAGTTATTTCATAAGTTAGTATATGTCCACAGCTAGGAGTCCCTGAAATATCATGCTGTCACACCTTTTCACCCATGAGCTGTGCAAGAAGGTGCTTAGCGTTATTTTTCCTATACCTTCCCATATGTACATTGAAAAATTATTGAACTGGAGATGGGGATTGTTTCATTATTATTTTTAGTTCGCATCTTTAACTAGGTCTGGTAAAAACATCAGGCCGACATACACCCTCTCTCATGGGCTATTCAAAAAGGTGCCTAGTGAATTTTCTCCGATTCTCTCCCATTATTTCAAAACGCCAGGAAAGACCATAATATTTTTGGAGATTTGGAAGGTGCAATGCTGGAGACCACAATTTGACATTATGGCATCAGAGACACTGCAGTGCACATATCCTTTTGTGTAGGTGTTTGAAAAATTTTCTTGCAGGTTTGAATAGTTAAAATTTGGTGCTATTATGTGACTTTGTCCACATAGCACCGTCTTGGATAGCTTTATAGGGTTACAGGCAAAATATGGAAATGGGAATTGTTCCATAAATTAGTTCACATCACAGTTTGGTTTGGTAACCATAATATCAGGTTGACATGCTCCTCTCCCATAAGCTATTCAAGAACGTGTTTAGCATTTTTCTCCTATTCTCTCCCAAACATCCAAAAAATTTTAAGCACCTCTGAATGTGGCTAGGGTTATTGGCAACATACAGCAATGGGGATCATTTCATAATAATTTAGTTCTCCTCCACAGCTAAGTTGAGTAACAATATCAGGTTGAAACATTCCCTCTCCCAAGAACCATTCAGGAAGGTGCATAATTTTTCTATCCCTATTTACGCCCATTCATAGGAAGTAATATGTGTCGTGCATATGCATGCATGTATTGTCTGTGCAATTATATATATATGTGCATGCAGGTACTTCGTTTACATACTCTGAACACAATAACGACTATAATATGGCATGGGGTAACACAGTGCTACTTCATACTTAAGTATAATTCATTATTGAAAAGGCCAGATTGAAAATGAATGAATCAGATATACTTCTATTTTCACTTTGCTGAGGAGACAGTTACAAAACACAATCCAAATTACTTCATTTAAGTCCCTTAAAGAGCAACCCTTATCTATAATATCCTTATACTTATGAGTGTGAGATGTACTCAACACATTTTCAGTACAAGTTAATGACATAAATAAGGTTACGTTTATGCATGTATACTGTATGAGTCCAACTGCAAATTTCACAATTGGCAATTGCAATTATCACCAAGGATTATTAATTATGAAATTGATACTAACAGATACACACAATGATGCAATTTGGAGTATGAATACCATGTACAGTGTGCAAATAGGACTAAAAGTTCAAAAACCACTGTAACTCCTTAAAATATGTAGATGTGTTTTTATGCTTTATGTGCATGAAAGCTCTCAGTCACTTCATGTACACTTGTTGTTCACTTTAGTTGATTCAGGTGAGGTTTTCTATTAATTTCACCTCTGAGTCATTGATCAAATTACATTTCATGATCTTATATACTATACATTGCAATGTATTATTTGTTTAATATTCACAAAAGGAATACAAAATAGGGTTACTACAAGACTTAGTATACAAACTGGTACAATTATGTAGTTGAATTCAATCAACAGATAATTTCTGGTGGTATTTACATGCCACATGTGTGGTGTACATAGTGGAATATTTCCACTGGCGTTTTCACAGTGTAAGCTTATTTAAACTGGGGAGCCTTTATTAAGATTATGATATGGTGTACTTGGAACTGAGTGGAGTGAATGTACTATACAACCATGCAGGATCCGGAATATCACAGGGTATACTCCACAAGCAAGGTACATGTACTATGCATATAATATTGCATTGGCCAGTCATATGGACCAACTAAGTAAAGTTAACTTAAACCTTGAACTAAAGTACACGCTATATACCATTGGTACGAATGTCATAACCAACACACTGAAGCGCATAGGAAGACCATGTAAATGTGATGATCACCCAGATAATGATAATTAAATTTGTAATTTGCAACTGAACAACTAAGGTTTCTCAGAGCACAAAGATCCATCAAACCTAAGGTCAGCTCCCAGACCTGTGAAACCATACCAAGCATACATCTGCATCCATCACCATCTCATGGAGTACAGTATCCTCGGCAACTGGATACTACATCAGCTATGACAGGAGAGACCTTTTGAAGTAATCATAACTCCAAAGTACATGTTGGTTGATGGTGGATCCAATGGTGATGCTACTATAAGTGACCTCGAACCAGGAACAATGTACAGGATCAGAGTATGGGCCACTAACGGTATGAGTGTCAGTAGCCAACCTGTGGAGGCACACGGGAAGACCAGTGAGGAAGGTATGTTGCCATAGTTACCATCACCACCCTTTAGATTACAATCTGCCTGTCATCTCGTCCCACGCAGTCCCTGACCCCCCTCGTGAAGTGACTATTGTCGAATCCTCACCTCAATCCACCACTGTGAACTGGCTTCCTCCAGTACATCCACGAGGAGATGTACACTATCAGGTGGAGTACTCCACTGATGAGGACTTCACATCGTCAGAGAAGACATCACCATCGAGTGCTACATGCAGCACTTTACCACTACCAGAGTTTCCCACTTCCTACATCCGAGTATTTGCTGTTAACAGTGAGGGAGAGATGACCTCTGACCTCACCCAAACATGTCCAGGACAGGGAATGGAGAGACGTGAGTGTTGTAATGCTTGTATCAGAACCTCATTACAGTATGTGTATAATAACCGCACTGTGTGCACAATAAATACATGCTTGTTTATCAATATAGTTTCATGTGATATAATAGTGTGTCTTTGTGGTCCAAATATTTGTAAAGTTGTTGTAAGTCATTCCAATACTGATCTGCTTCTATAGTACCCAATGCTAACGTTCTTGTAGGTGATTTCAATACCGGTCTGCTTCTATAGTGCCTGGTGCTACCATGTCTGTTGAGGCTACATTTGTGGCATCTGATTCTGTTCTTGTTCAATGGACTCCTGTCCCTGATACAGCCTGTGACAAGATCAACTATACAATCACATATCACAATGTCACCAATCCTTCCATCATCATCACAGTATACACCATAGGAACCAGGATACAGTTGAGTGGACTCACTGGAGGAGCTACCTACACAATCACAGTGATGGCAACAAACAGCATTGGAATGGGACCACCAGGAATACTGTATACATCAACACCGCCTCCATCGCCTAGCAGTACGTATTCATGATAACATCATTATGCTATATATGTATAGTGTTTGTATACAGCCATACAAATGGATGCATAATATGGATCTGTATAAACTATGCATCCTATGCACATGATATTGTATATGTAATGTATCAGTATGTAGCTGTATAACATGAATGTACAGTTTGTACTTTACCAGTACACATGCAGACTAGCAATCTTGTTCTATCACAATTAATTGTGAGGATATTCAGTAGATACACTCCCAAGACACCCTCACTTGACATCACACTGTTCTACTTACTTGATGTTTTCTCTGCCTCACTGATTGTTTTAGATGAGGAAGCAGTGATAGCTGCCAGTGTTGTGTGTGTGTGTGTGTGTGTGTGTGTGTGTGTGTGTGTGTGTGTGTGTGTGTGTGTGTGTGTGTGTGTGTGTGTGTGTGTGTGTGTTACGTATGGTTACGTATATGTTTGTGATCTGTTTTTATTTCATAAAATTAATGCATGCTATATATGTGTGCGTACATATACTGTATATGTACACTTTATCATCCCTCTCATACCACCCTCCTCCTTCTCCACTATCCCCGATCATCTCAGGAGACAAGATAACCAAACTGTCCTTTGCTGTAAGAAGCAGCCATTATCCGAATCCCCTGACTATTTAACCTACATTGTTGAAGATGGAGGAGTGGGAAGGGGGCCCGGGGACAAGGGAATATCTGGGAAGACAGGGGAGATCCCGCTACAGACGAACCCAGCATACCAATCGCGTGAAGAAATGAAAGCATTCCATTCAGACAAAGAAATAAATGCCAGTGATCCTCATGTCATGTAATCCAGTCAAATGTTCTAAGACTTGCAAATTTTAATTTGTTGAAGATGACACATTATTGATTTGGAATTGTATTATGGATTATTTCTGTAGTATTATCACTTAATTGATTTAACTCATTAATTAAATGATAAATAGAAATAGTATAAAATAATATTTAAACGATCATGATAAAAAGCTGTTATGATAGAAAATGTGCTCATCTTCAAGTTAGCAGTGCTTACAGATACCATGACCTGTATGTAGAGACCTAGTTGAGTAGTACATGTAGGTAAGAGTATGTCATAGTATATACCAGGAGGCAACCTCACTCAATTACAGAGGCCTATAGCTGATTGTACCAATGTATTAGTATACGATTAGGTGAGACAATCCATTATTGTCATGCATGTGTACCATATGCATCCAATGGTAAGTTGAGGCCCCATTAATTCAAACTTAATTCAATCCCTTAAATTAATAGAGAATATTGGTATACTCCAGGCCGATGACCTCAAAGCTATGAATGAAATGGATTTCTTAGTCACTTTCTAGGAATTAAGGAAGAATTGAGTGTCAATACAAAACCCCGTAAAGACCGTGAGATTATCAGTGACAACGTAAGGCTCACGGAAAATTCGGAAGATTTGGCATGCCTGTATCTAGTAAATGGGTATGCATTGAAGGGGACTCAATTAATGATCATGGAGACATTTTTCAAAGTTGGGAAAAGTTCCGAATCCAAAATAGGAATGATGAAGCCATAGCTACTCGGACTGCTACTGATCAGCGATAACGTCCTCAGCAGTACAGTCCTGAATAATGAGCCATGTTTATGTCTTGTTAACCACAAGTACACGTAAACAGTTACTGTTTATACCGATCGAACGTAAGCCTTAATTCGCTGATAATATATTTCCGACGATACCTCCAACATTCCTACACGAATAGTCTGATCGAGTGCGGGTACCACGACCCGAAGATCAAAGATGTACACTTGTGCCTTCATTGCTGTGTTCTGGATCACTTCCACACGTAAGTCCCACCACACCGTAAGGAGGTTTATACTGTTTACTGTAACAATACTTAGTGGCACGACCTAATTTCAGACACATGCTACTTCAGACTCTTTCTCCTCCGCAGAATTCTCCCCCGTCACCTCCCAGCCAAAAGGTTCGTACCCGTCTCTTCAGGAGTATCTAAGATGTAATACGTGATTCCCCATCGTTTAGTTTCTTGTGTCCAATCCCTCCTCGTAGTTTTGATCGATGCTTATCCTAGTACATCCGATGTACGACAAGGAACTACAGTGATCTTAGTGTGTAGAGTGGTCGGAGCACCCTCCAGTGCTGTACTGAGATACGAGTGGACATGTGCAGGGCAAGAGGATAACGGTAGATGTGACAGCAGAACACCTCCTGAGGTATCAAAGATGTATCAGATAGGCAATGTTCTGGTGGTGAATGTGGTCAGGTCTAAGATCGATGATGGAGAATACACCTGTACTGTGAAGAACCAGAGTAATGTCATGGTTGGATCTACAGCTAGACATAATCTCAGAGTTGTACCAGGTATGATTGTGTGTCACTGATACAATGTGGGACAAGAGCATAAACCTGTATATAAGATATGCCAGTAATGGGTGCATGGTACACTCATAAGCTACACTCAGTCTGCTATCAGATTACAAAATGCAGTAATTCTATCATAGTTTATTATTTACGGCATGATTATCACCATATGCACACTATCACCTGAATATGGTTTATTACAGCTGTTACCAGGTCATTCTTTGAAATGATCTAACACACGTTTTGCTTCAGTTGACTTACAGTGTAGGAGATTAATGATATCAATATGTAATCCCATATTAAATCGATTAAGTGCACGATGAATGTACGTTCATTTGGATGAATTGAAAACATATATACTAAGTTATTCTTGAGCTTTGATCACTATCTGTGTTGACGTAGCTGTGTTAATGGCAACACTTGAATACACTTTAGGTGGTATGGCATTCTCTAACGATAATGGAGCTAGGGGTGAGAAGATGTATCTCAGAACATTCCTCCCTCTTGACGGTTTCTATACTAATGGATCACTCAGTGTTAGAAATCCTGGACACCACATCGTATGTAATCTCTTGAGTGGTGGACGCTGGTATAACACTCAGGATAAGAGGATTAGATTAAAACCAGATGGATGTAATGACAATAATCCTGTTAAGAAGTGTAGTAAATTATACAGAAGTAGCAATAATCAAACTTTTGAATCACATCTATGGATGTTTCCCCAGAATGGGTTCACTAACCGAGTGCTTCAATGTCGTATCCGTGGTGGCCTAGCTAGCTCCCTTGGAATTTTCATCACTGATGGAAGTGAGTTCAACTCCAGGTTTGTATCAGTTTACTGGAACCTGTAATAATAAATACCTTTCAATGTATCTTGTGTAGGTATGAGTCTTAGAGGTGTGGGTAGTGTTACTATTGATACCGTGAGTACTACATCCATCACCATCTCATGGAGTACAGTATCCTCGGCAGCTGGATACTACATCAGCTATGACAGGAGAGACTTTGAACTGGTCATAACCCCAAAGTACATGCTGGTTGATGGTGGATCCACTGGTGGTGCTACTATAAGTGACCTCGAACCAGGAACAATGTACAGGATCAGAGTATGGGCCACTAATGGTACGAGTGTCAGTAGCCAACCTGTGGTGGCATATGGGAAGACCATTGAGGAAGGTGTGTTCCCATAGTTACCATCGCCAACCTGTACCTAAATTATAATGTGTCTGTTATCTCGTCCCACGCAGTCCCTGACCCTCCTCGTGAAGTGACTATTGTCGAATCCTCACCTCAATCCACCACTGTGAACTGGCTTCCTCCAGTACATCCACGAGGAGATGTACACTATCAGGTGGAGTACTCCACTGATGAGGACTTCATATCGTCAGAGAAGACATCACCATCGAGTGCTACACACAGCGCTTTACCACTACCAGAGTTTCCCACTTCCTACATCCGAGTATTTGCTGTTAACAGTGTGGGAGAGATGACCTCTGACCTCACCCAAACATGTCCAGGACAGAGAATGGAGAGAAGTGAGTGTTGTAATGCTTGTATCAGAACTGCATGTATGATAAATGCACTGTGTGTACAATAAAATGTACCTGTTTATCAATATAGTTTCATGTGAATCAGATATAATAGTGTGTCTTTATAGTCCAAATGTTTGTGAAGTTGTTGTAAGTCATTCCAATACTGGTCTGCTTCTATAGTGCCTGGTGCTACCGTATCTGTTGAGGCTACTTTTGTGGCATCTGATTCTGTTCTTGTTCAATGGACTGCTGTCCCTGATACAGCCTGTGACAAGATCAACTACACTATCACATATCAAAGAGTTACCAATCCTTCCATCATCATCTCAGTGTACACTACAGGAACCAGGATACAGTTGAGTGGACTCACTGGAGGGGCTACCTACACAATCACAGTGATGGCAGCAAACAGTATTGGAATGGGACCATCATCAGAAGGATTAGTGTATACATCCACACCGCCTCCATCATCGAATAGTACGTATCCATTATAATAATATTATCATTATGTTATATCTGTATAGTGTTTGTATATAGCCATACAAATGGATGTATACATGGATCTGTATAAAGTATGCATACTATGCACGTGTATGTATGTAACGTATTGGTATGTAGCTGTATAACATGAATGTACAGTACGTACTTTACCAGCACACATGCAGACTAGCAATCTTGTTCTATCACAATTAGTTGTGAGGATATTCAGTAGTTCACTGATACACTCCCAAGACACCCTCACTTGACATCACACTGTTCCACTTACTTGGTTTTTTCTCTGCCTCACTGATTGGTTTAGATGAAGAAGTAGTGATAGCTGCCAGTGTTGTTGTTGTGCTGCTACTGTTCTGTCTGGTTTCTGTGGTGGCCATCGTACTGGCTGTCTTTGTATGTAAGAGGTATGTACCCTCATGTGTGCATGTGTGCATGTGTGCATGCATGCATAAATTGGCTGTGTATATACAATACATATCTGTACCACATCAATAATACACTATGAGGAAGTTCAGCATTGTGTGTCAATATTCATGCATACATATTATGTACATATATAAAACTAATGTGTTGTGTTTGTATTTTGTATGCATATGGTTACATATCTTTAATGTTTGTGATCTGTTTTTCTTTCATAAATGCATGCTACGTATATTATGTGCTGTACAGGTATGTGTGTACATATGTACTGTATAGGTACACTTTATCATCCCTCTCATACCATCCTCCTCCTTCTCCACTATCCCCGATCATCTCAGGAGACAGGATAACCAACCTGTCCTTTGCTGTAAGAAGCAGCCATCATCTGAATCCCCTGACTATTTAACCTACATTGTTGAGGATGGAGGACTGGGGATGGGACCCGGGGACCAGGGAATATCTGGGAAGACAGGGGAGATCCCTCTACAGACGAACCCAGCATACCAATCGCCTGAAGAAATGAAAACATTCCATTCAGGTAAAGAAACAAATACCAGTGATCCTCATGTCATGTAATCCAGTCAAATGTCCTTGCAAATTCTCATTTGTTGAAGATGACACATTATTGATTTGGAATTGTATTATGGATTATTTCTGTAGTATTATCACTTAATTGATTTCACTCATTAATTATAAATAGCAATAGTATAAAATAATAATAATTATTATGATGATAAAAAGCTGTTATGATAGATCTAGAAATTGTGCTTATCTTCAAATTAGCAGTGCTTACAGATACCATGACCTGTATGTAGAGACCTAGTTGAGTAGCTACATGTAGGTAAGAGTATATCATAGTATATACCAGGAGGCAACCTCACTCAATTTCAGAGGCCTATAGCTGATTGTACCAATGTATTAGTATACGATTAGGTGAGACAATCCATTATTGTCATGCATGTGTACCATATGCATCCAATGGTAAGTTGTGGCCCCATTAATTCAAACTTAATTCAATCCCTTAAATTAATAGAGAATATTGGTATACTCCAGGATCTCAAAGCTATGAATGAAATGGATTTCTTAGTCACTTTCTAGGAATTAAGCAAGAGTTGAGTGTCTATACACAACCCCGTAAAACCGTAGGGGGGGGGGGGGGGGGGAGACATCATTATTATTCAATTTTACAATTGAAATTAAAGATGTACATAAAAATCTACATGATGCATATGTATATACCTAGGACACAGGTTGTACAGTGAGGTATGTAACAGGACAGTTACATTTGCACCAACACATCCTGGCAAGGTAAGATATCATAAGCAACGTGAAGCTACCGGAAAATCCGGAAGACTTGGCAGGCCTTTATCAATAACAGCAAAATATGCATTGAATAAAGGGGACTGAAGTAATGGTTATGCAGCCATTTTTCGAAGTTGGGAAAAGTCCCGAATCCAAAATAGGAGTGATGAAGCCATAGCTACTCGGACTGCTACTGATCAGCGATAACGTCCTCAGCAGTACAGCCCTGAATAATGAGCCATGTTGGTTATGTTTTCTTAACGCGTTGCTAACCACAAGTACACGTCAACTGTTTATACCGAGCGAACGTAAGGGTTTTTCGCTGATAAATATATTTCCGACGATACCTCCAACATTCCTACACGAATAGTCTGATCGAGTGCGGGTACCACGACCCGAAGATCAAAGATGTACACTTGTGCCTTCATTGCTGTGTTCTGGATCACTTCCACACGTAAGTCCCACCACACCGTAAGGAGGTTTATACTGTTTACTGTAACAATACTTAGTGGCACGACCTAATTTCAGACACATGCTACTTCAGACTCTTTCTCCTCCGCAGAATTCTCCCCCGTCACCTCCCAGCCAAAAGGTTCGTACCCGTCTCTTCAGGAGTATCTAAGATGTAATACGTGATTCCCCATCGTTTAGTTTCTTGTGTCCAATCCTTCCTCGTAGTTTTGATCGATGCTTATCCTAGTACATCCGATGTACGACAAGGAACTACAGTGATCTTAGTGTGTAGAGTGGTCGGAGCACCCTCCAGTGCTGTACTGAGATACGAGTGGACATGTGCAGGGCAAGAGGATAACGGTAGATGTGACAGCAGAACACCTCCTGAGGTATCAAAGATGTATCAGATAGGCAATGTTCTGGTGGTGAATGTGGTCAGGTCTAAGATCGATGATGGAGAATACACCTGTACTGTGAAGAACCAGAGTAATGTCATGGTTGGATCTACAGCTAGACATAATCTCAGAGTTGTACCAGGTATGATTGTGTGTCACTGATACAATGTGGGACAAGAGCATAAACCTGTATATAAGATATGCCAGTAATGGGTGCATGGTACACTCATAAGCTACACTCAGTCTGCTATCAGATTACAAAATGCAGTAATTCTATCATAGTTTATTATTTACGGCATGATTATCACCATATGCACACTATCACCTGAATATGGTTTATTACAGCTGTTACCAGGTCATTCTTTGAAATGATCTAACACACGTTTTGCTTCAGTTGACTTACAGTGTAGGAGATTAATGATATCAATATGTAATCCCATATTAAATCGATTAAGTGCACGATGAATGTACGTTCATTTGGATGAATTGAAAACATATATACTAAGTTATTCTTGAGCTTTGATCACTATCTGTGTTGACGTAGCTGTGTTAATGGCAACACTTGAATACACTTTAGGTGGTATGGCATTCTCTAACGATAATGGAGCTAGGGGTGAGAAGATGTATCTCAGAACATTCCTCCCTCTTGACGGTTTCTATACTAATGGATCACTCAGTGTTAGAAATCCTGGACACCACATCGTATGTAATCTCTTGAGTGGTGGACGCTGGTATAACACTCAGGATAAGAGGATTAGATTAAAACCAGATGGATGTAATGACAATAATCCTGTTAAGAAGTGTAGTAAATTATACAGAAGTAGCAATAATCAAACTTTTGAATCACATCTATGGATGTTTCCCCAGAATGGGTTCACTAACCGAGTGCTTCAATGTCGTATCCGTGGTGGCCTAGCTAGCTCCCTTGGAATTTTCATCACTGATGGAAGTGAGTTCAACTCCAGGTTTGTATCAGTTTACTGGAACCTGTAATAATAAATACCTTTCAATGTATCTTGTGTAGGTATGAGTCTTAGAGGTGTGGGTAGTGTTACTATTGATACCGTGAGTACTACATCCATCACCATCTCATGGAGTACAGTATCCTCGGCAGCTGGATACTACATCAGCTATGACAGGAGAGACTTTGAACTGGTCATAACCCCAAAGTACATGCTGGTTGATGGTGGATCCACTGGTGGTGCTACTATAAGTGACCTCGAACCAGGAACAATGTACAGGATCAGAGTATGGGCCACTAATGGTACGAGTGTCAGTAGCCAACCTGTGGTGGCATATGGGAAGACCATTGAGGAAGGTGTGTTCCCATAGTTACCATCGCCAACCTGTACCTAAATTATAATGTGTCTGTTATCTCGTCCCACGCAGTCCCTGACCCTCCTCGTGAAGTGACTATTGTCGAATCCTCACCTCAATCCACCACTGTGAACTGGCTTCCTCCAGTACATCCACGAGGAGATGTACACTATCAGGTGGAGTACTCCACTGATGAGGACTTCATATCGTCAGAGAAGACATCACCATCGAGTGCTACACACAGCGCTTTACCACTACCAGAGTTTCCCACTTCCTACATCCGAGTATTTGCTGTTAACAGTGTGGGAGAGATGACCTCTGACCTCACCCAAATATGTCCAGGACAGGGAAATGAGAGACGTGAGTGTTGTAATACATACTTGTATCAGAACCTCATCTCTCTATGTGTGTAGTATATAACCGCGCTGTCCACAATATATACATGTATATCTATATAATTTCTAGTAATATGCATGATAGTGTGTCTTTTGTGTGTATGTGTGTCCCGATGCATGGTTATGGAGTTCTTGTAGGTGATTTCAATACCGGTCTGCTTCTATAGTGCCTGGTGCTACCGTGTCTGTTGAGGCTACTTTTGTGGCATCTGATTCTGTTCTTGTTCAATGGACTCCTGTCCCTGATACAGCTTGCAACAAGATCAACTACACTATCACATATCACAATGTCACCAATCCTTCCATCATCATCACAGTATACACCAAAGGAACAATCATACAGTTGAGTGGACTCACTGGAGGAACTACCTACACCATCACAGTGATGGCAACAAACAGCATTGGAATGGGACCACCATCAGAAGGAATACTGTATACATCAACACCGCCTCCATCGCCTAGCAGTACGTATTCATGATAACATCATTATGCTATATATGTATAGTGTTTGTATGTAGCCATATGAATGGATGTATATATGGATCTGCAAAAAGTACGCATCCTATGCACATGTATGTACATAAAGTATCAGTATGTAGCTGTATAACATGAGTGTACAGTATGTACACAGTTGTATAAAATGCATACTGTATATGAGCCTAAGTTCAGTAGCTATGTGTACATACTGTGTATATGCAATCCTATCACTTTACCAGCACACCTACAGACTAGCAATCTTGTCCTATCACAATTAGTTGTGAGGATATTCAGTAGATACACTCCCAAGACGCCCTCACTTGACATCACACTGTTCTACTTACTTGATGTTTTCTCTGCCTCACTGATTGTTTTAGATGAGGAAGCAGTGATAGCTGCCAGTGTTGTTGTCGTGCTGCTGCTGTTGTGTCTGGTTTCTGTGGTGACCATC
>OZ026563.1:3787939-3802939 GCA_964020155.1 Chondrilla cf. caribensis
TAACTCCTTTATTCACTAGGTCAGGTGACCACAGGAGCTTATGCCTAGGAAATGTAGTCTGGCTCCCGTTATTCCTCTGTTTGTAGCTAACCATTTTAGTGAGAATATGTTTGCTGTACGTCACCAACCCACCTACCCACACCTATGTACGGTAGATAGCTGGTGAATATGAATTCATCCTTCAGTGTCAGCTCAAGCATATTGGTGTTTTGTAAATTGCTGTGAAGTGGCTCTGTGTACATTGGTGTGAGGTGGCTCTGTGTACATTGGTGTGAGGTAGCTCTGTGTACATTGGTGTGAGGTACATCTGTGTACATTGGTGTGAGGTGGTTCTGTGTACATTGGTGTGAGGTGGCTCTGTGTACATTGGTGTGAGGTGGCTCTGTGTACATTGGTGTGAGGTGGCTCTGTGTACATTGGTGTGAGGTGGCTCTGTGTACATTGGTGTGAGGTGGCTCTGTGTACATTGGTGTGAGGTGGTTCTGTGTACATTGGTGTGAGGTAGCTCTGTGTACATTGGTGTGAGGTGGTTCTGTGTACATTGGTGTGATCAAATACGCTATTATAACTTTCTAAGGATTCAACACTTTCACCTATTTTTAATTTGATAGTGCATATCAGCTGCTTTCAATTTCATTCCAGATGACTCCTCCAGGGTGGCACTAACAGTCCCCAATTCTCTGGGTACGGACTACATCAATGCTTCTTACTTGGACGTGAGTACATGCTCTACACAGATACATGTTTCACCAGACGAAGTCGATACATACGTAACTCCATATGTGTACAGTGCATGTTATATCCTAGCACATATGTACATACTTGTACTGTTCATATGTACATATATCCTGACTTGTACATGCATGTCTTGTCTTACGACAAGCATGCATATAGCCTTTCATGTACATTCCCATGTGGTATGCAGAGTGTAAGAGTATACATAATGTACACACAGTATGTATGTACTTGCTACATACGTGCATTATGTGTAGTGACTACCTGATATACCAGTCAATGTCTTGTGATGAATGCATAATAAATGTAAACTTGACCCCACCCCCTTGGTCCTGCAGGGATACAAGACTCCACGTTATTACATAGCTTCACAAGGTACTGTATGGCTGTGCTCTGTGCATCTGCATCTGCCTGTATATCATGTCTGTGTGTATGTCTGTGTATGTGTCTGTGTATATGTCTGTGTGTCTGTCTGTCTATATGTCTGTATGTATGTCTTTGTATGTATACATGTCTGTGTATATGTCTGTGTGTATGTCTTTGTAGATGTCTGTGTGTATATCTGTGTATATGTCTGTGTGTATGTTTGTGTATATGTCTTTGTAGGTGTCTGTGTGTATACCTATGTTTAGCCTCTCTCTGTATGTACACTTGAGAAATTTCAGATAAACATACACTATATTTACTTGTAATGTCCCGTCTTGCCCAGCCCCTGTACCTGGTAGTGTGGATGAGTTCTGGCAGATGATCTGGGACAGCAAGACAACAATAGTAGTGATGCTCACCAGGATCATGGAGGGGAACAAGGTTAGGACAGCTTATAACAAAGCTGTGTGTTTGTGTTTGTGTGCGTGTTTCTGTTTATGGGAGTGTGTGTGTGTGTGTGTGTGTGTACGTGTGTGTGTACATGTCTATGTAAGATTACGTATGTACATGCGTGTATGTATTAGAGTTTATTTGCGCATTTAGTGAACCTTATGGTCCATCCACACTACATTATCATCTGTATTTTACTCTTTTTTGTAATTTTTAGAAAAAGAGTGAGGCATACTTTCCCGAAGGCTCTCAGGAAACATTTAAATCAAGAGATTTTGTAGTAAAAGCGCTATCTTTGAAGTATCACATTGACTTTGAAGTGCGGGAGCTGCAGATATCTCTGGTGGGTCACTTAAGTGTGGTGAGGAACACTACCACTCGTGTGTGCAACTAGCTATTCACCCAGTAGTCAACTGACTGAAGGCTTACCCCCACTCCCCCCAACCCTAACCCTAACCACAGACACATACAGTGAACACATGTATTTAGTCTGTATGCTGTGTAATCCACCCAATCCTGCCCCTTGTAGTGAATCAGAGGTGTTTTGTGGTACATACTTGGTAACGATATGAGTTGGTATAATAGATATGCATGCATCCAGTGTGAGCGACACTGTGATTGTCATTTTAGCTTTGAGATGCTTACAATTTGCTTCACATGCATAATTTATAAGCATAGTAGCAACCTTTCCCTGTCACGTTATGTGAGCTTGTTTGTTGTTGTCTTTGCTTGTAGGCATCAGATCTTTCCAGCACATATGTACTCAACCACTACCTGTTCACCGGATGGCCTGACTACGGCGCACCGAAGTACCCAACATCTCTTATCCGTATGCTGCACCACGTCAGGGAGCGTAGGACCTCTGACATTCCGATTGTAGTCCACTGCAGGTTAGTATACCACTCAGCCCACTCTCTTATGAGGAAACCTGTTATGTCTTGCGTCTAATTACATTATTACACCTGTTTGTTGTTGTACAAATGCAATGAAGGTCATTGTGTGTTTTAGGCAACACATAATAATATTATTATTGACCCTTTTCAGGCATCACCATTTCCTGTTAGGCTCAAGTAACAATCATAATTTGTTGTTGAGAGTCTATTTGCTGTGAATGTTAGATGTACATGGCCTTGCTCCAGTGTTTCCCTTCCTGTCGATTCCCCTCATTCAGTGCTGGAGTTGGTCGTAGTGGTACATTTATAGCTCTGGACTGTATTCTGGACCAGATCAATGAGGAAAACACAGTAGACATTAAGGGAGTTGTCAAGAAAATGAGAGAGAAGAGAATGTTGATGGTACAGACTGTGGTGAGTGCCTCTCCACTTCTATAATCATCATTCCTTCAGTGCATGGTGGAGTGTGCAGTACATATGGAACTTCAATACATGTGTTGTACAACTGCAGTAATACATTGAACCATTGTTACAGTAGGTGATCTGATGTTTGTAGTAGATCGATGTACACTACTGTGTATCCCAATGTACACACTGTACCACTGCAGGTGATGTAATGTGTTGTAGTACAGTAGATGTACACTACTGTGTATCCCAATGTACTGTACCATTGTAGCTACATATATTTTTATTCAACATACGTATACCACTCAACCCAATTTAATGTATGTATAGAGTACATGTGCACTACTGTGTAAGTGCAGTAATTATGGTGTACTTTTGTGTTTTGCCAGGTTGCATTGTATATCCAAAGATATTCTATCCGATATGGGTATCTTGTTGGTAGTCGATGTGTTAACATGTAGCATGTTTGTGCATGCAGAGCTACTATGCCTTTTGTACTATGTCTCTCTCTGCAGGACCAATATGTCTTCTTGTTCAATGCGGTACGAGAGCTCTTGTTGTGTGGGGACACCACTGTCCATGCCATTAACCTCAGGAAGGTTATAGTCCGAATGAAGACGCATAATAAGGGGGGATTCAGAGAAGAATTGAGGGTGTGTGTGGGAGGGGTGTGGTCATGTGTGTGGGGTGTGTGTGTGGTCATGTGTGGGTGTGAGAGGGGTGTGGTCATGTGTGTGGGGTGTGTGTGTGGTCATGTGTGGGTGTGAGAGGGGTGTGGTCATGTGTGTGGTGTGTGTGGGTGTGGGAGGGGTGTGGTTGTGTGTGGGTGTGGGTGTGATCATGTGTGGGTGTGGGAGGGGTGTGGGTGTTTGGAGGTCATTGTGTGTTTAGACAGCATAATAACATTGACCTTTTCAGGTGTGATCATGTTCAGGAGAGGTCACCATTTCCTGTTATATGGTCAGGTACTAATTGAGTAAGGGTGAACACTTGTATGGCTTTTGTTTTTTGAAAGTGGGCCTGTTGTTATTTCAAGTACTAATTAATGGCTGACTCAAACTGGTAAACTATTATCACCTATACTGTGTGTACTGTACAAATTGAATTCATGCAGCTGGTGCCCCTCTACTTTGGAGACACGAGCCCTGTAGGTACATACATACGTGCCTAAATATTATTATACTCACTCAACACCAGTTGATGCAGTCCTAGTCTTGCTGAGCCAGATTTGGAGTTAATATGTCTGATTCCATAAGACCAGCATGTCCACTGTGAGAGTGATGGACCATTTGATTTGGTGATGGAGTGTGCATGTACTAGTGGAGCTGTATGCACTCCACCATTGTTTGGTCCACCCACAATTTATTACATCTCACAGGCTGTGAACATGCTCACACAAGGAAGTGTTGATGACAAACCTGCTGAAATTGACTCTGATAAGATTCGCTATCCTGAACGGGCACCTAGTAAGTGCTACTTTCACCACATCCACTCCATAACTTACATGTTGGGAAAATAAGTGAGTAGATTGATGCTATGAGTATGCTTGAGTAGACAGTGGTGAACCCCGATTTGGTCTATTATCAACAATACTGCGAAGACAACTTAACTAGAGTACGTAGGAGAGAGTAATGGAATCTGGACAACATTCCCCGAAAATTGAGTGCAGAGTTGCAATAGTTTCTTATTGGACTGATACAATGCATGTGACAGATTAGGTTATACAGGGCAGTAGTGGACATGCAGACACTTTACCTTGATCGTTTGAGAGAAACAGCAAGATTTGCGCACTTTGCACTTTTTGACCTGCCTCTGTAACACACCACATATGTATGTACAGTGTGTGCAGTTGTAGAGCTTGTATACTGTGTACAATATGTATTGTGATTCCTATGGTGCTGTATGTATGGTATATTTGCCTACAAGAGGTCAAACACCCACCAGTAAGCAACAAGTGTGTCTGTCTTATATATCAACTAATGTGTGTAAACCCTGGAACAATTTGGTGTACAGTATCCCTAGTATACTCCTGGGATGCCACAGCTGTACATGTATATCCCCCAATACACACTAAGGGAGGATATAACTATGAAATGGTGCAGTACAGCCAAATCCACTTGGTAAGCACCCTGAATGGTGCATCAAATCTGTATTTCTTGTTAGAGGTACAGTACAGAGTAGCATGTATGTAGTAACTAGGCTGCTCACTAAACCAAGTTGTGATGTACAGTTGTGCATGTCACTCTACATGTTACTGTGCATGTTACTGTACATGTTACTGTACATGCAGATGTACTGTATGTACAGTAAGTGTCCGGGTATGTATGATGTGTGATTTTTGTACCTTCAGTGCAGGGCAAGCACTTGTATGTCTCGAGACGAGATGGTGCCATTCCCATCAATGCTTCATTCATTGACGTAAGTATGTGAAATTTTGAAACCTGTCAATTTTGTAAAATTATGAATATTCATACAGTATGTGAGAGCAGTATGTGATAAACAACTGTTGAGTGAATCCTTTTAGTATGTTGCACACAGTACTGTATGTGTAGATGGTGTACACTGCATGTGTTTGAGGAAGGTGTATGTATGTGGAGTGGGTGTGTATGTATGTGGAGTGGATGTGTATGTATGTAGAGTGGGTGTGTATGTATGTAGAGTGGGTGGGTGTGTTTAGCCCTCTCAATTACTTACTAACAGTACCTTCTACAGTTGTAACTGAATTTTAATGGTTTGGGTAAATTGTTTTCACGGTGTACCTCAGTGACCCTGTCCTTATATGCTTATATATTAAATTGATAAATTGATGTCATGTTTAAAAACCTATTTACGGCAACTTTTTTTGAAAATACCTCATATGTACAAATGTACATACATGTACCCATGTTGATTGAAATGGTTATTAAATTTTCCCCGTTTAAAGTATCAATTTTCACTTGTTTATCAATATCAGTATCACTTTACTTGTTTTGACTGCAATATATGTACTGTTCACTAACCTCCCAAAAAGTGGTACAGTATACTCCCAAATAAAGATTACCTATTATGGAATCTTATCTAAAGAAGTAGTATTTTGACAATGTCACCAAATCAGTTCTCGCTATATACGTACCACAGTGTACAGTGCTTGTATTGGAGTGCTACACTGAGTGTTAGCTTGTACATGGGTCCCCTACAAAGGACCTTAGGTACATTGTCTTCCCAAGATGGCCACTGATAAAGTTGCACCATGTGCATGGATACTGTAGGCCCTTGTGTTAGGGTTACTATGTATTTACACTTG
Source organism: Chondrilla cf. caribensis (assembly GCA_964020155.1). NCBI lineage: Eukaryota > Metazoa > Porifera > Demospongiae > Chondrillida > Chondrillidae > Chondrilla > Chondrilla cf. caribensis. Next base: position 3,794,072 of record OZ026563.1, read on the forward strand.
AACGCACCCTACATGCAGTATGTACAAAAGTGTATTAATTTATGTATTAATTGTGTGTACACTCTAAATGCTGTATGCACTGTACATGGAGTATACATATTATGTATACTCCATGTACACGACATGCTTCTAGGGCTCTATTGGGGAGGGACATCCCCCCCCCAATAGACTCTCACCCTGTTGGAGTTCAAATTAATGTTTTAATAAAAATTGCAAATTTTACGGCTTTCTAAATTTGCAGCTGTTTTCCCACTTGTTCACGTTAAAACAATGAACATGATCTGTTCATGCCTAATCTCAGAGACTGAATCTAATTAATGCAAGAATTCACCAGAAGCAATCGCACGCAGCCTAAAACGCAAAAATTGCCAATACACACAGAGATAGGACCTAGCTCCCCACCTTCTCATACACTCTCACCCCTCCAATCTTGGGACATTTCTAAATGAAGGCCTTGCTACAGTATATACATAATTGTGTTTTGTACATGCACTTTACAGTATGTGTACTGTACAGTATGTGCACTTTGCAGTATGTGCACTCCACAGAATATGGACTCTGCAGTATGTACACTCTGCAGTATGTGCACTCTGCAATATGTGTGTACTGCATGTATAGCCATCATGCACACTCTAGATGCATACATATGTTATACGTATCATGTATATACACATATATACCACAGTACGTACGTACATTGTACTTCTTGTGATTTCTGCAGGGGTACCATGCTCCCCAGGCATTCATTGCTGCTCAGACACCCATGGTCTCCTCGATAGGAGATTTCTGGGAGTTGGTTGTTGAGAAGAAGGCTCATTTGATTGTCCTGTTGACTCCTCTGATGATAGGAAATGAAGTGAGCACAAGTATCATTGTTGTCATCATCATTGCCATTGTCATCATCATTGTCATCATCATTGTCATCATCATCATTGTCATTGTCATCATCATCATTGTCATTGTCATCATCATTGTCATTGTCATCATCATCATTGTCATTGTCATCATTGTCATTGTCATCATTGTCATCATCAACCCTGTTCTACCATACGAACCTCGAAGGTTTGTATGGCAGAACACAAGAGGGCAGTAAAGAGCAAGGATCCTCTGAATGGAATTGCCGTGCATGTCCAGAAGACTGCACATAACATCAACTGGCAAGAAGCTAGGATCCTTGCATGGGAGAACATTTGGGGAAAATAAGGGTCCTTGAGGCCCTCAAGATCTAGCAAAGAAGACCCCTGATGAACCTTGATGCTGGTCTACTTTTGGATCGATCGTGGACCCCCTATGTTCATCCAAGGAGCGGAAGTCATGAGACCAGAAGTGTGTCTTGGCGGGAAGCCCAAACCCTATTTAAGGAGGGTAACTCCCAAGGCACCCCGACTGCTGAAGACGACCCACAGGGTTGAAATGTCTAGATGAAGAACTCTCTTCATCAGACTGTGTTTTTAAACGCTCCTGAATCCAAACGGATTTTCCCAACAACAGTTGGAAACTTCACAGTCCGAAATCCCTATTCGATCATTGTCACTGTCATCATTGTCATCATTGTCATCATCATCATTGTCATTGTCATCATTTTCATCATACTCATCATCATTGTTGTCATTGTCATCATCATCATTGTTATCATCATTGTTGTTGTCATTTTTTGTGTATGTCCAACATTTGATTCAACTGATTTTGTGGGTCTGTTATACATTGTTTATTCTCAGTTTGTACTGCATTTGTAAGACTTTGGTAACACCTGATTTGTTGTGAAAATGAAAAAAACTTCTCATTCAAAATTAATCATTGATCCAAGAATTGATTCAGATTCAATTGAATATATTGCTGATGGTGTTATGTGATACACAAGAATCAGTCTATATAATGCATACATATGACAATGATTCACTTTCGTTAATCTCACGTAGGAACAATCCTCACTCTTTTGGCCTCAACACGGGAAACCCTTGAAGGTGGATGACAACATGAGTGTTGTTCTCTTGAGCAAGAGGCTGTGGGGAGACTATGACACCTACAAGCTGACTGTTCACACCTCAAAAGCGGTGAGCATATCATAAATAATATCCTGTAGCAAAGCAAACATGATGTCATCAAATGATGATCGAACTGCAGGAGAATGCCTACTAAAAGTTGGATGTGCAAATATTTGAGCCTATGTCAACCTAACTTATATTATTTGGGGTATCCTACAATACATGTACATACCTTTTCTGTTGTTGATTAATTGTTACAAATCCATGTATTTCACATTTATGTTGTCTGTGATGTAGTACGCTTATTGGTTCAGGTGGTTAATTGTTTATGTTTGTTTCTGCCGTTAATTGCTCATTGTTTTGAAATGTTTCTTCACACCAGTTGTATTGCACAATTATGTACTGTATGTACATAGGATATCTGCGATACACGTATTTCTATCACCTGTTCATTAGTCAACTCGGCAATTTGACGTTGTCCTGCTCCACTACAAAAACTGGATAGAAAACAGAAAGCCGCACTCCCCATCATTCTTCAAGCTCATAATTGAATCTCAGAAGCTCCACCAAGCTCAATCAAGGAGACACGTACTGGTTGCTTGCAAGTAAGTCCTCTTGTACAGTGTGTGTGGTCACAGGCTCCTCTATCTGTGCCTGTTTATGTCACATACGTACATGCATATGTACTCAACACCTGTGTACATATAATATGTGCATGTGTATTGTATATAATTACATTACCCTGAGTCAGTTCACATGCAGTAGTCTAGTTTGGATGAGGATAAATGTGACATATACACAAGTCTGTCATGCCCCACACACCACTACCCATCTCCTGTCATCCCCCCACACACACCACTACCCATCTCCTTGTTACCCCCCACACACCACTACCCATCTCCCCGTCATCCCCACACACCACCACCCATCTCCCTGTCATCCCCACACACACACCACTACCCATCTCCTTGTTACCCCCCACACACCACTACCCATCTCCCCGTCATCCCCACACACCACCACCCATCTCCCTGTCATCCCCCACACACCACCACCCATCTCCCTGTCATCCCCCACACACCACCACCCATCTCCCTGTTACCCCCACACACCACCACCCATCTCCCTGTTACCCCCCACACACCACTACCCATCTCCCCGTCATCCCCACACACCACTACCCATCTCCCTGTTATCCCCCACACACCACTACCCATCTCCCCGTCATCCCCACACACCACTACCCATCTCCCCGTCATCCCCACACACCACTACCCATCTCCCTGTTATCCCCCACACACCACCACCCATCTCCCCGTCATCCCCACACACCACTACCCATCTCCCTGTTATCCCCCACACACCACTACCCATCTCCCTGTCACCCCCACACACACACCACCCCCCATCTCCCGTCATCCCCCCCACACACACCACTACCCATCTCCCGCCACTCCATACTAGCACACACACCATTGCCCATCTCCTGTCCTCTTACTATCTCCTCACATGTCTCCAACACCAATACTCTCTTAGAATATAACAACAGCACACAGTAGCACCCCCAAGGTACATACAAGAACAGTTCAAAATGCTATTTCACTGTGCTGACATTTGTAAAGATTATTTCGATAGAGTACATTATGGATCAGGTGAACATGAGGGGTTTGTTTGTTTGCCATTTCTCATTACAGTGATGGTCTCGGTCGTAGTGGTACATTCATTGCTATTTGGTCTCTGATTGAGCAGATGAAGACGGAAGGACAAATTGATGTACTTAGTACAGTAAAGTCCATCAGGACCCAGAGACCAGGAGCAGTGGAGCGTCTGGTGAGTCTCTCTGTGTGTGTGTGTGTTTGTGTGTGTGTTTGTGTGTGTGTGTGTGTGTGTGTGTGTGTGTGTGTGTGTGTGTGTGTGTGTGTGTGTGTGTATGTATGTGTGTGTGTGTTTGTATGTGTGTATGTGCGTGTGCATGTATACATGCATGCAGATGTGCTACTTTAAGTCAATAAGTGAGTGGTTTTCCTGAAGGAAAACACTCACTTAAGTGACATTTTCACAATAAACAAACGTGTGTGTGTGTGTGTGTGTGTGTGTGTGTGTGTGTGTGTGTGTGTGTGTGTGTGTGCATGCAGATGTGCTACTTTTAGTCCATCAATGAGAAAATAAGTGTACCTATTAACACTCACTATGTAACTACATAAGCTTTGGGAAATAATAAGAGATATCCAATAACATTACCAATTTTTCCAATAATCTGAACTTGTACATAGTTTGCGTACTTTCAGTACTATCCACTCCTATGTATGCATACATATACATACACACATGGATGGAATATGTATATGTATGTATATTGTGCACTTGTACGGACACACATGCAGTATACTGTACACTAACATGCATGCATACTTATACGTACATATGTACATTGATGCATTACCATACACTACCATGCATACATATGTATGCACATTCTTGTGGCACATGTACATAAGCAGTACATACTACACACATCTACTGTATCTCGTTCCCAACAGAACCACTATGTCTACTGCTATGAGGCACTACTAGAGTTCGTAGACTCTTTCGAGGGATATTCCAATTTCCAGGCATAAATCGAAACTGATATCAATTAGAAGGACATTTCACCTGTTCGTGGATTGTTTTTGTTTGTGTGCACAATTGATTTCTATTTGCATGAACATTTTTTCACTCAAGTAATTTGCAATTTTTTCATATTTTCAGACGTGTTTGTATTAATAGCCTGTGTGTAAGTGTGTGGGTGTTCATCTTCCCATATGTTGAGAACAACAATATTGTTGGCAACAAATAATATTACCATATGGGATTTTCTTTTGTATTCAATACTGTGTATATACAAGTATTCTTATGCTAATAACATGATGTATTGATATATACAGTACTCACATGCTGTATAAATATACATATATTATATTCAATTTATCTTGATCGAGGGAGATTTTTGAATTCCGGATCATATATCGTGAGATATTACCATGCTCACAAATGCAACACGCATGTAATAATACTTACTATCCGTACGTACAGTGCAACTTGCTTAGTGAGTAGCTGCATGGGGTTATATTTAGTATATACACAACTCCAGTTAGTGAATACACTTCACTCAGTCCTACGTAGCTCTGGTGAATGGTCTTTGTTTATTATTTTAATCCACCACAATTTCCAGTATCAATAATATTATAATGTACAAGTATCAATGAATATCCAGTTAATCCACCAAACTTGCTATTCCACCATATTCTTCGAAAATGAATTGTGGCGCATTAACGAGTATTCACTGTATTCTGTGTCATTTCTATATGCTTATATAAACAGGTGCGTATGAGCCCGAGGAATGAGGCATGTATATATAATACTACGCTTCCAATGGGGTTCATGTGTGTGTGTGCATATCATGTTGCAATATATGGTAACTTCCTGTCACGTGTACATACTTCCTGTCACTCCCCCACGAGAAAATGTCTATTCTTTAGAATAATGCGATTCTTCGTCCTGCAAATCGCCGGATAAAGCTGTTATGTTCTTTTTGCTCCTGCTTCTCCTATTGAACCAAGGTTAGTCGTTGTTTGTTGCCCACAGCTCGTGTTCCCTCAAACACTCTGCAGTCAGTGTAACACGAGAAACAATTACTCTTCTACAGACTTGCAAGGGATCTCGTCGCAAGCAGTAGATCCAAGAGGTGAGGATGAGTCCGCTCCTATTGATTCGGAAAGCAAATGCTTTCCAAATTGCCAATGTTCCTATCGTTTGCTTCAATTGTCAACTCGGATTTTTCGAGGTTGTAGTACAATACTTCGATCCCCCGTACACATGCAAGTCTCCCAACCCCACACCCCAAAATAAGCCTTGCATAATACTTACACAACACACACACACACACACACACACACACACACACACACACACACACACACACACACACACACACACACACACACACACACACACACACACACACACACACACACACACACACACACAGTATAGCTTGCTTAATAGGTATTAGCATAGGACAGCAGGGCATATACCTCCTTTAGATGATACCCATGTCGTAATCAATGTCATGAACATAGCGCTATAGTCTACTATTTTACAACTTCAGCAGTTTGATGGAGCCACTGTTTTGTTTCACTCCATTCTCTCTCAAATTGCTATGCAGCTAATTTTAAATTTTTGATACTGCAGCTTGCTCTGAGGAGCACCCCATATCTCTTCATTCTTATGAATGTATTCACTTGCAATCAGCACTGGTGAACATAGTATACATGGACCAAGACTGTGTATATTAACAGCAGTACGTACTAACCAGGGTACTTACTACATGCGTGAAACTCTGGCAACACGCGTAGTAAGTACCCTGGTTAGTACATGTCTCTGTTAAAGCATACACCTCACTCAGTCCCTAGCTCATGTACACTATCTCAATTGGTACTGATACTAAGTACCTCTGATAAGAAGTACAGGTTTGTAAACCAAGTATGACTCTACCTATATGTGTGTTAATGGTCCATTTCGGTACCTTAATTGTCTTCTGCAGTCACCATAGACGCCTATCCCAGCACCCAACCTGTACCACTGGGTACTACAGTTGTATTGGTGTGTAGAGTTGTTGGAGTGTCTGAAGAAGACCCTTCAGCCAGTTATCAGTGGAGTTGTCCAAACCGTGACTGTACATCGAATATTGATGTCTCGAGGATAAAAGATGGAAACTCTGTATCAGTGAACGTCCTTGGCAGGAATGATGAAGGACAGTACTCGTGTACTGTTAGTGGAGTAACTGCCACTTATAGCATGTCTGTAACAGGTAGGTATTCAGCACATACATACCCGTGTCTTGTTGCAAACATAAATTCACAAGTCCAGACTTCAGTGAACCTGTACAATATGGACACCATTCTATGTCCCATAGTACTGTACTTACTGCATGTAGTCATGTATAGAATGTTCATTGTTGTATATTTATACACCTGTACAATAAGGACACCATTCTGGGTTTACATACTAAACAGGCTTACAGAGTATTTAATGTTCAATGAACCTGCACAATAAGGACACCATTCTACCCCTCGCAATATAATTCAAATGACCTCCGATATGAGAAATTTTGGTTAATAGCAAGTAATTTACAATATTATAAGCTTTCCCTGATAGGGCGTTTGCTCGTAATGTCCCCTGTGTATGTTTTGTGCAATGGGGTCTGTATGAGTAAGACCTTTGGGGGGACTGGGATATATCCTGTTTATCAGCATTTCCGCTTACCAATGTCCCAGGCAAGGCATTTCAAGAACAAGCATACTCATTTGACTAACCCAGACATTTGAGATGATTGAATTTGACTTACATGTGCACTCTGCTGTGTTTTACAGTTTGTCCTCATCTTCAGTGATACGCACGTATGTCCTGTTCCATGCAGGTGGACTGGCCTTCCAATCCACCCAACCTGGGGGTATCTTATCAGATGCTGTGACTGTTTATTACCCGAAAAATGGCTTCATTACATCCACCGAACAACCACAAATTAATGGAAATGATGTAGTAATAACATGCCAGACAGGAGAAGCATCACCACCTGTGTGGTACTCCCCGAACGGTTCCGAAATAGGCAGAGGTCAAACTCTTATAATAGGTCGGTTCCGTAACTTATTCAATGGTGATTATAACTGTACCTCGAACAGTGGTATTTCTGCAACCATTGGATTGTACTTAGCAGATGAATGTGAGTAGTGAGGGGTGTGGTGCACTGTCTACTGTTACTTTATGATGTAACAGTGTATATGTACACGTTCTGTACAGTCACTTCACTGTGTTTACACTGTACATATTCTGTACTGTCACATCATGGTGTGTGATCATATTCTGTACTGTCACTTCACTTTGTGTGTACATATTCTGTACAGTCACTTCACTGTGTATGTACATATTCTGTACAGTCACTTCACTGTGTTTACACTGTACATATTCTGTACTGTCTCATCATGGTGTGTGATCATGTTCTGTACAGTCACTTCACTGTGTGTACATGTTCTGTACTTTTGCCTTACGATATGTGACATGTGTGTACAATGGAGTTCACGCAGGTCAAACATGTTTAGCACGACTCTCTGAATGATTCCCTGTATGTTTCTTTGTACATACATACGTAGGCATGTACATAATCTAGACTTACGTATATGTACACACAGAATCATATCTAAAACTACATACACATGTTGCATGTACCTTGGACTATATCATTGTGCTTTCTATTATATACGTTAATTCATACACACTTAAAGGGACTTACGACGCAAGAGTATCAAACTTCAGAATTGAAACACGTGAGGCTCGTGCCTTGCAGCTTGCATGGGAAGCTTTGACAGCTGCTAACACTTCTGGTTACTATGTGAGGCATGTCCCCGAAGACCCTCCCTTCAACCGTCAACTCAGCTACATTAGAGTGTTGAACAGTGCCTCAACAAGTGTTGAGCTAGCCGACCTTCAACCTGGTACAAGATACACAATATCGATATGGGGATTTAGTGTTGATGGTAACAACAATTGGATGGTTACCTCAGACAACAACACCATAACTGCCACCACTGAGGAATTCAGTAAGTGTGTTGGCGCCGTGTGTATACATGTGGGTACCAAGGTGTCTGCAAATATTGCTATGTGCCTGTGCTTACTTGTACCCAAGATATGTGACGTTGTTGCTGTTGCTTCAACCACCCAGTAATGTTCATGTACATGCAGTGCATGTATGACATTGATTGCATGTACATATCTAGGGATGAGGCAAATGCATGTACAAATGTATCTGCCCTGAAACCCTCGATAATTAATTGAAAGTGTGACTGTA